>JAWWMU010000013.1:18246592-18260080 GCA_035048155.1 Cinnycerthia olivascens
GATGCAGGCAATCACTCAAGCATGCACATGAAGACCAGCAACAGGGCTGGATCTTAGGAGCATCTGGTTCTCAATTAAGGGGCTGCTCTGTGAGAGCACAAGGCTCATCTGCCTGTTCCACACATGGCAGCAGAGCTTATTTATAGTTGCTACTCAGGAAGCTGTAATTTGTATTAAAATATGTAATGACTGAATTACTCTTCAGTGCCTTGTGCTTGAGAATAACAAAGTGTTCCCACCAATCTCCATACTATATAAAGCTGTAGCTAATACCAAGGATTTGTTCAAAAGGCAACCTAAATTGGAATGAAATCTGGCCTTTCCACCACAGAGAAAAACTGCCACAGTTTTATCGGGCATATTTCACTAATACCTCTAAGCAAAATTCTTGCTCATCCATACCAGCCTGCAGGTGGCTGCTGAGTAGTAACAGGCCACACATCGTCAGGTAGTGGTCAAATGTAACACTGAAGCTCAGAGTCATGCCTGAAAGCAAATCTGAAAAAACACAACCAGCTCCTTTCACTACTCGCTTGTCATTTCGTCTCACACCCAAGACATCTTGAGCAAAGTGCTAATCAGAGCTCAGCTCACTCGGAGCTCTAAAGTGCATTTAGTGAGATTCCTGCTTGCCTGCTCCCCACCAGCCACCCCTTCGCTCCACCCTGCTGTGCATCTCCAACACCTGGCAGGCAATTGCTGCCTCCCACAATTAGTTTGTAATCTCCACCAGTTACATGATCACCTGCTCTGCCTGCACATCCACGGCCCTCCCAACTCCTCCAATTAGCAAGTTCTTAGTTAATCCTTTCTAGTGTGGAATTGGGAAACATAATTTCTACATAGAAATTAACACTTTCCTGAAACAGTTTTCAGTTTATTACAGCCAGGTTGTGTTTCCAAATGAAAGAACACAAATCCACAGGAATTCTCCAAGCGTGAGATGAAATGCTGCATTCTCCTTAGCAGCCAAGTGACTCTGGCACTTTAGGCAGGGGTGCACCTTCTTCCACACATGCATTACAATGCCCAGGCCTTAATAATCCAATTGTAAAAGGTTATGTAAATTAAAATTAGATTACATGAAATGTCCTTGTTAACTGGTTTGTAATAGATCTGTACAACACAGCATCCCAAGGACATTCCTTTTGCCCCAGTAAAATCCATAAGAGATGTGATTGAATAAGGAAGGGATGATTCTGCTCATCATTTAAACACTTGGGAGTTTTGCAAGGATGTTTCTTCTACCTAAATCCCTGTAAAGAAAGCATATGAATCATAAACTAGTTCAGTGGGGGCAAAAAACAGTAAGCAGAGTTATACAACACCCCCAAAAAAACCCTGGAGTACAGATTGAGCAAACAGGCTTGTTTTTCCTAAGAATGACAGTGCATGTAAGTCATCAAGTGTGTGACAGCCTGGTGAAAAGAGATAGGAACAGTCTGTCTCAGAGTACACAGAGCAGAGGGCTTCAGATACAGAAAATAAAGATTCATCTTCAGGAAAAAGCAAAGAAAAAAACCCCCAACTCTTGCATGGAAAAAGAAGTGAAAGACAGGTAAAGAAACTAAGAAGTTTCACAGGTTTTTTAAAGGAGTCTTATTATGCTTGAAGGAGTTGCCCATTACATTCATATATTTCCAGAATTCTGCTCTGAATACCTTGATCACGGTCAGAATAAAAGTTTGTAGTGAAATCAAAACTTGAGATGTTTCCCCACATTCTAGGCCAAGTTAAATAACTTTATCATTCCTCACAGGTGTGCACATCCATTTCTTGCTGCAATAATCCAAATCTGCACCTAAAAGCCAAGCAGGACTGGAATCCATCCACGGAGATCAGCAAGCCTAAATTCATTTTCCTTCTGGTTTATTCCCTATGTTATCATTTCAAATACCATTCTCCAAACTTACTTCAGATATCTTTTTGGGTGATCCCTAGATTTTAAAAGTACTTAAACTTTCTGAATTATTCTCATTATTGTTCATGGATCTCCTAGCTAAATGATTCTTTACCTCATGATTACTTTTATCTTGTCTTAAACATCAAGAATATGGATATTGAAAAAGAAAAGTCTGAATCCACGAAAAGCATTGGCATACAATTCAACTGTTATTTAAATGCCCCTAAGAGTTCCTTTCAATCTCAGTTTCTAAAATGCATAAAACTAAGACAAAAAAAAACCTTTTACTTCCATGATCAACTTGCTAGACATATCTTTAATATCTGTGTTCCTCTTCTATCCCTTGTGAAAACCATTTAGAGAAAACATGGATAGAGAAAACTATATTAAAAAACTGTGAGACTTTGCTACTAAGCCTATTAACTTGTGATTTTAAGGATACTTCCTCATTTTCATATGGGTTGTAGGGAAAGCAGGTTCTGATATTGCAGAATCAATGACAGAGATGTTGGGAAGTTATTGCCATTATATATTTCAAGTACAAAACATGAAGAACATGACAACAGTGACATCTTTGTTTTACTGAGCTACATCCAACAACGCTCTGGAAAATATGGGAAAACCTGATCACAGCCTTGGACAGAAAATTCCTGAAACCTTTTCCACCCATGGCTGGGAAGTGTTGACAGTGACCTGGGGGCCAGTTCTGAAATCCAGTAACACTTGTTGAAGCAAACAGTGCATGCTCACTGGGGCTCCTGGGCACACAAACTCTTAATATTACACACCTGCTACAGATTTCTCATTTGTTCATCTGCTTAACCAAGCTCATGATACTGGAGCTGAATCAGCTTTCAGCCATGCTGCAAACTTCCACCACGGTTTGTAGTTTTATGGGATGAAATATCACAACATCACTTGCTGAATCAATAGTATTAATACAAGATGGAATTTATTTTACTTCTAGAAGAGGACAAAAGCACTGTGGATCACTACATCAATTTTGCTTCCCTGAACTACGCAACAATTCTGTCAACACAACCTTTGTTTCAGCTTTTGTGATTTTTTTTTTCTCATGTTTCCATGTACTTAGGACCTGAAAAAAAAAAGGAACAGGACACACAATATTTTCTTTTTTGTCTTTGGGCTCGTGCAGCTGAACCTGAATAGACCCAGACGACACAAGCTCTACTCTGTGCTGGCCAGTACTCAGGCCCCAGTTTGGTCAACCAAAGAGCCAGTTAGTGGACTGGAAATTCAGAATTCATAAGTACCTTCTGAGATATTGGATCAGGGATTTTAATTGAGAGACAAGTAATGAATTGGACCAAGAACTGTGTTTAACTGCATATTGATAGATTAGAAATATTCCTAAGGTCACAGTACCACAGCAAAAATATTGGCTCCTTCACTAACATGTTAAGTTGTAGAAACCTCTAAGACATAAATAATTCTCTCACACATGTCAGAGAATTGTTCACAGTGACTACAGAGGCATTACAACCTTTTCATAATATTTTTATTTTACTCTAATAAACTTTCTGTATGGTCAAATTGTAATATTTTCTTATGCACAAGGGTCTAACATGCTATAAACATATCTGTGGCAATTTTAAAACCAATTTTCAATAAAAGCCTCCTCCTGCAAAAAGTTCAATTCATGCATACAAATAAGGGTGGGATATGGACCTGAAGTACTAACCCTGCCAAATGCTGATTTCAGCAGGGACTTTGCCACTACAAGAGAAATTTAAGAGAAAAATTATTTTTAACATTTCAAGTCTATTTGCCTAAAAGCCTTTGACATTCCTGTGATAAATTTCAGAATTAGGCCTTACATCTACATTTAAAGACAGATAACAAATTCTTCAATTGTGACATATAACTCTCATCTGATCAGAGGCAAAAAAAAAGAGACAGAAAAGGATTCAACTCTGGTATATGATTATTCTGTGCACATAAAGCCACACATTCTCCTTTTCCTACCTTCACTTCAAGTAGTCCTGCTTCTGCAACTCCTGTTTAGTTGTGTTTATGTTTAACCTGAGTCAAACTATGCCATCCTTTAGTGATACAAAGCAAAATTGCCATTTCTCTGGGCTTCTGGAAGATGTTACAAATAAGGAAGGAAAGGGGGATGAACATGACCTTATCCAAAAACCCCTGCGGTTTTCCTTCTGCCTTGGAAAAAGCTGGGTTTATGTTTTCTTAGGGTAGAGGAATGTTAGTTTAACATGATGCCAATCAAACTCTACAGGTTAAAAGGGCACAGCTTGTTTATCTTCAGTTCTGATATTAGCCAGGAAAGGGATTGAAAAGCAGCTATCTGGACTTTGGGGACAGTATCTGAGATAAAACCACTGCAATACTTGGATAATTAAAACACATGCCCTACAATTATTTATAATCTGCCATTTATTTTGACAATATTGTTAAACCGAAAGAGGATTAAATTACCCTAAAATTTAAAAATTCAGAAATCCATACCTTAACTCAAGAGGAGTTTAGTTTTCGCTCTTTCGTTTTATAATTTGAAAATTCATTGGAACTGGCATTGCTGACCACAAAATACAGTAAGAAAATTGTAGGTTATGAAAGAAAAATCTGAATCTGATCTACAAAGGACCAGTATTTTGTCACTTGTTTTTATTATAGTATCCATTTTAGACAAATGGTGCATTGACAAATTACTGTGTTTTAGAAATACTGGGGGGTAATTTCTGCCCCCCTCTAGATCAAAGGCATGTGCAGGGAGAAGGAAAAGAAATAAAATGCTTGTGTTGAGTTTGCCATTCCTTCTGATAGTTCTAGATTTAAGAAACTTTAGATTGATCTTGTGGGTTTGATTTTTTGTTTCTCTCTCCCCTTTTTTCTTATGAAATTAAATAGGTTAACTTCTTTTACAATGTTCTATGCAAAATACCACCATGGTCTTAATTAAGATTTCACCATCAAACTGACTGCTTGTAAGCTCCTCAGCTGAGTCATCAACTTTAGCAGACTCAGAAATATGCTAAAGATGAAACTATACCTGAGTATATTCGCACAATTACCATTTTTTATCACACTGTTGATTAAACCATCAGATCCCCACAGAAAAGCCATATACAAGAGCCCAATATGAAGAAAGATTTTTTACAGGTGTCAAAAAATATGGCACCCACTTACTGAGTTCTCCTAATTTGTCCCAGCTTCCCAGCTGGAAGAAAACAAAAGTAATTTTAACTACAATTAAAAAATGGACTCTAACTTTGCTAACAGTAGTAATTGGAGAATTAACACATATCAGAGCATAATTTCATTACTCAAGACCCTATTATCAGATATAGATTGACAACTTCAGGCTTTAAAAGGACAGCAAGGGCAGGGCAAGTGTTTTGACCTCCCAGCTCTGGTGATTGCAACACAGTGCAGTTGAAGGCATCCTCTTGAATTTTTATGTCACATTTGACTCAAAAATAAGACAGCAGTTATCCTGACTGTCCTTAAATGAGGCAAAACACTCATTATCCAAGATTCAAAACTATATGCAGCTGGTGCAATGACTACTGGCCAGCTTCAGTGGTTTCCTACCTTATCTTGCAGGTCTCCCAAGCTGCTTCAGAGGCTGCCCCGCTGAGCTGTGCCAGGGGCAGCTGGGCTGTGGCTCAGGGCTCTGGTGCATGGGGTGGGCTGGTTGCAGTGCAAATTCCCCCGGGTGAGGCAGCCAGCAGCTCATGCCAGCAGCTTCCCTCCTGAAACAGCCTGCAAGGGCACTCTGTGTGTGTGTTCACCTGTATTTCAGCTATAACTCTCAGAAGTGATCATCTCTCCTCTGATCAAGTTTTCTGTTGAATCTGTTTGAAACCTATTCAGAGGACAAGCTTCTCAAAGATAACAATTTCAAAATTGGAATGTCTTTCAAGGACAAAATCCGACATTTTCGTTGCTTTAGCCTTGGCAGGGGGTGGCTACCATATTTTAAACCCCCTGAAAACTCAGCTTTTTAAGTCTTCTTGAAAGTGCCCGCATAGAATTTTATGCATCAGTTGTTATGATATTAATAACCACTGAGATAGGGGATTTGAAGTCCAAAGGAAAAAGTCAGAGTTATGGACAAAAGCTAAAGCAAAATCACCCCACTTCCTTTCAGATTTAGAGTAATTTGACAGGCATCAGCTAGTAACTGCATATGACTTCCAGTTTTGTTGTACAGGTGTTTTCTGATAATTAGAACAAGCTATAAAGAAAAATAGCAAACATTTCAAAAATCAAGCAGACTGGTAATCGTAGGATTCTTCAGACAAATGTACACAACACACTTTAGAAAATCACATATGTGATGAAACCAGAACCAGTGTTGGAGTGGGATGTATGGACTGATGAAGGGGGTGGAAGGCTGGGTCTCAAGCCAGGGCAGTTTCTAGAAAAATAAAACAAACCTCAACCGGGAAAAGGCAAGAAATTTGTTAATAAAACAACAGAGAAATTAAACTTGTTCATTCTTTGTCTTCTACAAAGAAATTAAAGAATAAGTCCTTGCTTTGAATAGCACACAGCCATAACTTTGCTTGTCACTTAATTTGAATGATTCCCTCCTAAATCTTGTCTCAGGTCTGAAGCTGGTCCAAGGCTTTAGGCCATGATATGATCTGCTGTGCTCTAACATGTGGGGAACAAACCATTCCTTCCTCCCCAGCCTCTGATCAAGGCTGATCCTTCCAAGGGGGCTGCCATGGTTAATCAGTCGCTCAATGTGCTCTCTCCTTCTCTCAAACAATTTTGAGTGGGTCTCACAGCCCTTTTTCAACACCAAGATCTGCACTCACCTTACCTAAGAAAGCACATTGATCAATTCCTCTGCCTTGCACAGTCTTGTTCCCGAATCCTTAGCTACTGTGATGCTCAGTATCCTGGAATGGAAGTATTACAACTCTAAATTCATTGCACTGAAAAGATGAAAGTTTCAGACCAAGAAAACCTTTTCATCATTGACACTTCTTCCTTAGCAAAGCCAAATAATCTCTCTGTGTTAACCATAACAGTTGGAAAACCGTGGGCCAGGCACCTTCAGAGGAAAAGGAGTTCACTGACCTGACTAGTTCATTGAAGCATTTCCCCCTTCATTATGAGTATTAGCTTATTAGTGCCTAGGTCTAGTTGAAACCAGATGTTTCTGGTTTTGTGAAGACAACCTCACTGTGATGGCTCTGAAGTCTGTTACCCTCCCACCCTAGGTGTATGTGCAGTTTGGGAGTCAATTAAATTACAGATCAGCTATTAAACTGTTCATAATTCCTGATCTACACTATTTGCTGAGCAGGAGATTACATCACTCATTTGAGACACTGGAGATCACAATGTCTACTTACATTTCTATCAAACCCCAATTCCCTCCCAGCTCAGGAGTTTTTCACTTATCTCTAGCAGAGGGACTGCTCCCTTACAGAGGGACCACACTTCTTACCAAAGAGAGCAACTCTCAAGTCAGTTAAAGCAGTACAAAACCTTCCATTCCTCCTCAATATCAACAGAACCTTCATATTTTGAACCTTCACCTTCATATTGCAGCAGAGAAACAGAAAAAGGTTAATGACACCTCAAAGCTAAGAAAATCAATCACACAGTTCTCATTCCCAAATTCTGGAGACTTCATCACATCACATGAGCCTCTCCTGCTCTGACTGGATGCTGTTGGACCTTTTGATGCTGCAGGACAAGACATGAGATAAATAAAATGTACTTTTTCTTTCCTCCTTGCTTCCCTCATGCTGACCAGAGAGGAAATGACAACCAGACGCCCCTGTGACCCACCATTCTCCCGAGGTGACCGATCCAAGTGTAACATGTGGTCGCCTCATTTGGGAAGGAGCCAAAGCCTGCTCTGTTTAATTGGACGAATGGTCCCCTACAGCTGCAACAGATTAGGGACAAATTCTCTTCAAATAAAGCTGTGCTTTTTTCTCCCCATCCCCCCCTCTAATTTGGGGGGTGTTGGGGAGAAATCATGCCTGGAGAAACATGTGCACATACACACACACACGACTGAAGTTAATAAAAGTGTCAGGTAGGCAAACAAAATACCATTTATTATTAAGCAGCAATAAAAGACCACATTGATGCGTATAAGGAATCGGGCAACTGGGGCACTCCAGAGAGAGGGAAGGTAGTGGTGTCTCATGAATCATTACAAAAGTTTTCTCTGATCTTTCACAGCAGACTCAGTGACTTTGGGAAGGGGGAAAGGTGCAAACATTTGCAGTGCCAAGTCCTAAGCCCCCTCTTTTTACAATTCTACAGCAATTCACGTGTGAGGGGATGAAAGCAGCCTGGCTGGAGCAATCTGCTGCAAAGAGCAGTCTAACCTCTCAGAGCCATCTTGGAGGGCACTTTCAGGCCTCCAAGACTCTTTTTCACTGCGCTCTCAGTGAGCTCTGTAGTTATTTTAAAGAATAAAAAGAATATTTTAAAGACTGGAATTTTAAAGATAAAGACATCTTTAGGCAGAAGCAGGAGGTTCATTTACCTAGAGATCCACTATCTAAGAAACTTCTGATGGATGTGCTATATTTAGAAGCCATTCAGCTGGCAAAGAAGTGCTCTGCTATTCATTATAATATCAAGTTTTCACAAAAAAAAAGCTCATTTTCTGAGACTTTAATGTAGGGGCTTTTCTTCCCTCTTAGACAATTCTTGCTATGTTTTTCTTTCATTGCTTGATATTAATCTTGGTGTGGAAATGAACTAGTTAGGAGAAATCTATATAGAACATACCCTGAGGAAAAGAGGTGCCAAGAATTCTCTTCCAGTGGTTCTGGAGCCACAAGCAGGTGCCAAACTGTTCTTGCTGCATAGGTTCCTCTGGATCCTCATAAAAAGCTTGCAAGTTTTTGGAGATCCATTCATCAAGTCCAATGTAACATAAAGATTAGTGTTCCTACTTGAGCCTAAGGAAATGTTGTCTTCCTTTAGCAATGGCCCATTAGGAAAAGTGCAATAGAAATGCAGAGTGGGAAAGTGGTTATATATCAAATATTCATCCTGAACATTTTGGGGAAAAAAAGAAGGAATAAAATACATTTTGCCACATGAGCTGTAGCACTTAGTTGAGAAAAAAGTTACTCCTTTATTTAGACAGTGATTTGATAGCCCAGTGTCATCCACTTGATTATAATCATTACAATAGACATATCCACATACCATACAGCCAGAATAGTTATACAATTACAGTAAATGTTCTAACTCAGTTTTTCTACACACCTCCCATGACAAATTTATGGATTAGAGCCCCTGAGGACAGCAACAGTCATTTGTAAGAAATAATTCAACTGGAGCTGTTGCTGTGCCTTAAATGATCATTTATTTTTTTAAAATAATTTTAAAAAATCTGCAGATATATTTGTTGTTCATTTAACTGAAAGAAAGAATATTAGTAAGAAGACTCTGAAGCTGAGAACAAATACCTGTATGTAGGTCAGCGGTGTGTGTTCTGCTCCCAGTAAGATCTGAATGCACTCAGAGGCACAGACTTTGCTTGAAGAATTTTTCTACCCCCAAAAGATTAAACAGGATGAGAAAACTCCTCTCACTTTGGCGTATCAAAGTGTTTAATTCTCACAATTCTCATTAATTATCTGATTTGTTTACTTTCCCAAAAATATCTTCTGAGGAGGGAAGGAGTCAAAGAACAATGAAAGATGAAATGAGTCATTGTGGAGATATTTTAGAATATTTGAAATACTTTGAAGAAACATCTCTACTTCTCTCTGTCCACATGAGAGGTATTTTATTTCCCCTTTGCTGAATGCATTGGCATTGACTGGTTTTGCATGTGTCCATCATAAAGACAAATATTTATGTACTAATAAATATTTTGAATAGTAGAGGTGGGCTTGGCAGTGCTTGTTTTATGGTCAGACTCCACGATCGTAAAGGTCCTTTCCAACCTAAATTATTCTATGACTCTATGATTTACTTCAGAGCAATGCAATCTGCTCAGCATGAGAATTCATAAGTGTTTGTTGTGTATTCATCTCATAAAAAGCAAACGTAGTTTCTTGTATCACTAAATACAGCCTTTTCCTCAGGCAACAAAATGGTTTCACAGCACTTTGCACACAGGATGCCAGAGGGGTGGGAGTGGGCCGAGACCAGCACATGCCCACATTGTTCTACAGGGCTCACCCCACAGGCAGGAGGAGGAGAAGGAGCCTCTGTGCCAGAAACTTCTGCCTCAGGGGCTCAGAAGTGATGGCACACTTTGGGGCAGAGCCCACAGGCTGGGGGATGCTGTTTTCTTCCCTCAGCTGAACCTGAAGTGTTTTACTTTGGGAACAAAGACACTCAGAAATTTATAGCTGGACACCTGTTTATTCAATCTACTGCCTTTCTCCAGTGTTACTTCATTAAAATATTAATTCTATTCATTATATATATTCCTAGCAGGATTTTGTCAGATAGGGGACTGCATTGTCCAGAAAACCATCAAAGACAGAAGCAAAATTCACAAATGATACAATGCAGAGAATACTCCAGGCTTTTTCCTTTCCTACTCCTGGTTTAGAACTGTTTTCAAAATCCAATTTAAAACATGAACAATTGAAAACCTGGCTTTGAGGCTGCTGTGACAAATCTGTTTCATACTAGTCCATGATCACAGTTTCCATAAAAGATTCTGAGATAACCCAATGTCAGTTTATGGTCTCCTTACAGATCTCAAGTTTTTCTCATGTTGATATCCAGGTTGAATAACAAAAAATAGTGTGGCTCTGTGCTATCCCTTGCCTATTTTTTTCCTTCTGTCCTGCAGCCCCGGCCACAAAATTCCCACTCTTCTGCTGTGACATTGGTTGGATAAATTTGGCGAAACCAGAGCAGCACAGAAGTCCAGAATAGTAATGAGCTTTTCTACAAATGGTTGTCTTGGACACATATCATTCTTGACCCATTTTTTATTACAAATAAAATCAATTTTATGCAAATGCAATATCACATGGAAAACACACTACATTTATGGTTTTGGATTCTTTGAGTGTAAATATAGTGAATTTTTTGCTGACATTATTGCATAAAATACACTTTTGGAAGCAATTAATTTTGAGTAATTCAGAGTGTATGAAACTGACCTTATTTGTGGGTTAGACTAGTTCTAACTATTTAATTGTTGGTTTTTTGGTTTTTTTTGTGAAACCTGCATTTTTTTTTGTATTGGATAAAAGTGTGATTCAGAGACTGTTTTGTGATGGTTTTTCACTGGTAAAGTCCAAACTTAAAACTTAGTCTCTGCAGTGCTGGATGTGAAGGAGCCTGTCTCAGTAAACTGATAAATGTGCAAGCAAAGTCATAATTGAGGATAACTAGTTCTTTGTAGAAAAGTACAGAAATACTGAGGAAATCCAACAGACCAAATCCTACACCAGAACTAATACAATTTTTTGTGCCTTCTCAAAAACCGAGGGAATTCTGCCCACTTCTGATGACTCTCACCAGTGTCATGTGCCGGAGCACCCTTCAAGCAGGTTGCTGTACAAATATGGTTTCTTGTGGAAAACATGACAAAAATCTCTCTATAGAATCCATCACTTCCTGCAGAATTCACCAGTCTATAACTCTGTATGACCATGAAGTTTTGCAGTGAGCTCCAAATCAATTGCAGCTCTTGACATTTATCTAACTTGACTGCAAGAGAACATACATTTTGGGTTGATTCCTATCTGTTACCAGCTAAATGGATCAATAAGGCTTTTTTCTTTTCCAGTGAGAGAGGGTCCACACTTGACATCTTCTTTTAAAGTTGGGCAGACAGTTTCATTCAAACTGCAATGCTCAGCAACCTCTGATATTCTAGTAGCACCCAGCTGCTCTTCTATTGTTAAGACATGGTTCAAATCTCTATTATAAACCCTCTTTTTCTCCTTTTAATTAGTTTAAAATGCAGCTGTAAAAATTGCTTTGGGATGAATCTTGGCATGCTAAGCTGACTGCTGGCCTCTCTTTCTCTCATCTGCCCTCACCCACTCCACTTTAAAATTTGAACTTAGATTTATTCTGCCTGGAGATAGAGGAAGGAAAGCAAGTAATAAAAACAACTTATTCAAAAACTAATAGGCAGACACCAAGCCATCAGATATCAGGTATACGGCATGACTATGTATTAAAAGAAACATATTAGATAACACATATTTTCAAGTACCAGACACCAAAATCTTCACAGTATTAAACTAAGAAATGTAACAGATAGGTCGGTGTTAAAGGTCCTACACCTGAAAAAGAGCCTGCATCACTAAGCCAGGATTCTCCTTCAGGCCACCAATTCAGCAGCCCTTGAAGCCACTCTGAGGACTGAGGAGGTAATCAGGACTCCAAAGTATTGTAGCAGTGCCCTTAAATACACTGCTTTTATCATCAGCAGGTCAATACAGCTGTGTATACTGTACATGGAATATTTTAACAGGTCAGAACATACCACTGCATACCACTGACTGTGCCCCTGCTTCCTCAACAGGGAGTTCACTCTCCACAGTAATACAAACAGAGCTATTAGGAGGCAGACAGTTAATTATCATGAAAAAAGGTAATAATATGTGCTGTCTCTGTGAGGCATTCTCAGTGACTACCACACTGATATAATCAGCAAACTACACGAGGTTCAGAGTTAGCCTAGGCTTGTGCTGGAAGTAATTAGCTATCAAATTGATCTCCAACTATTACAGCCCATGGATAGGATGCCTTCTGTCAACTATACAGCTAGCTATTCCAGCAGCCTTGCATTACGCCTAAAGCACTAGGATGCACTGCAGAGGACCCTCAAATTTCACCCAGAATTTCCATGCTTTTGTAGATTTAATTAAGATTGTGCTTAGTCCGTAGAGAAATGTAACATTTTGTTCTTGAATCCACACCTATATTTGCTAGCAGCTATTAGGATTGTAAGTATAAAATAACAAAATGCTAAATGATGATATTTAAAGTCTTAAAAATTAGTAGGGAAAAAAGTTTTATTTCTGAAAGAAATTTCTAGAAGATGTATTTGACAATGTTAGAAACCTCCAAACATGTTCTGAAATCTCAGCACAAGTAGCTGTTTTCACCTGACACACACACACATTACATACCTCAGGAAAAGACGCTATTTGTGAAACTTCCTTAGGACCCAGTGACAGGGTGCTCCTCACACTGACAGCAGCACAGTTTAACCTGGATGATACAGGTAACAATTGGAAAACAGTCTGCCAAACAACAAATTCAATCATAATCAGGAAATGCTTTGTCACAGGCAGATCTCCAGCCCGTGGTCTCACCTATCACATCTCTGTTCACTGATAAAAATGATTTGGCCTTCTACAAACTATTGTTATGTTCTGCCTTGAACAATACCTGGCAGCACTGAGGCTTACAAGTTAATTAAGAGAACATGCTTCATTTTACATTTTAATTATATTAAAGAAAACCAAAAGCAGTCTCAGTAATAGTCACATCATACTTCCACATAAATAAATAAATAGATAAATAAATGGATAAATAATCCAATTCGTATAATCTGTTTTTATCAGAATTAATTATTCTCTTCCATCTTTGTATGGTAGAGGCTTCATAACTCATCATAT
>JAWWMU010000013.1:18260180-18307955 GCA_035048155.1 Cinnycerthia olivascens
TTCATAACTCATCATATCTTTCAACATTATTTACTCCTAAGCTTCAAAGTTATATTTTTAGAACATATTTTCTGCCTCAGAAAACTCTCTTGTAACTTGTTTTTAAGTGATGGAAATATTAGTATTTTTCTAATAGCAGTTAAATGTTAAGTCATAATTAAAGCTAATGGTAATAACATGAACTAACTTATTAATTGTTTTTTAGATGGTTTTGTACTCTTTATTATACCTTCCATCAAGGGCCCACAGAATTATGACATTGTGGTGCTTTTGCTATAAAATTCTTACCCCAGAATTTTTATGGCCCAAAAAGACAGAAACAAATTCCCAGTCCTTTTCATTCCAAGGAGCCAATCTAGGACAAATCCAGCGCTTTCATTTTCTATGTAAATTATATAAACTGTGGAATCCAAGAAATAGGGTTCTTTATGTTCTGTGCAAAGGAAAAAGACTCCAGTACTGCAGCAGGGAAGCACCAGAGCTGCATGCACTGCATACCAAAGACAGCTCCAAGGCCATCTCTGCTTTTCTCCGTGCACTGGAATGTATGAACAGTGCACCCTATTGCTAAGCCCCAGGATGCAAGAAAGGGAGAAACTGTTACTTCAGCCTTGGCCAAAATATATATGTATGCATATTTAGTTATAAAGTAATAATGTGAAAGCTTATATATGAGTACAGTTGATTTATTTCAATCTTAGCAGCTTTTGAGCCAGAGCTTTGCAGAACAGGTATTCCTAAGGGCAGTGGGACAGCACAAGAAACACAACAAGCTGAAGCTGCTAATTAAGTTCACTTGAACTTTCCATTAGGAAGCTTGGATCACTTACATTCTGAAGGCTCGCTACTATTTGGGTTAAATGAAGTGTTCCTTACAGCTGTAATCACGATGTACAACACAGTTTTGGCCGTGGCCATTTCCTCTCTGTCAGAAATCATCCATAGCTCCAGTCGGAGCCCCTGTGCATGTGAGGATTGATTTCTTGACGTTTTGTCAGTGCCACTTCTCCCTGCATGACTGCAGATCTGATTAGAGGCAGCAATGTGCCTGGGTGGAAGGCATGTGTTCCATTTCCTGCCCCTGGCAGCAGCCTGCTCCACAGGGTTCCACCAGCAGCTCGTGTGCAGCAAGTCCCTGCTCTGCCTTGCCCTCACCCAGAGCGGGAGAGAGGAACAGAAACTTGTTAGAAACCAAACAAAGAGAGAGAGGCAAATTCAATCAAACAGCATAGGAAATTTAATAGAGACTGAGAATAAATCTCCATCGCTAATCCCTTTTCACCTTTCTTCAGATCAGATCAGGTTAGATTAGTGTGATTGCACTTTTTGGTGCACAGCACAAACCAACAATTTAAATGGCACCAGAGAGCAGAGGGGAGGGAGACAATGAACTCCCATGCTAGAATTTTCGCAATATTGTGAATAGAAAGCAATATTTTCTCAGGTTTTGGTTATTGTGCATTATAAGTGATGTCATCTCAATTTCACTTGCTGAGTGGCTGTAGAACAGACTGCAGAAAACTGGAACAAGCCTCCAATCAACTGCCCCAATGACAGCCATCAGAAAACTGGGAAAGCTACTTCCAAGCTAGTTCTCATTAATTGTTACCATACCATCTTTGCTGCTTAACACAAGCTGTTGCAGCCAGCAGCTTATTCCATTAGGTTCTAAGAGTACAAATCAACCCTGAAAAAAAAAAAAAAAAGACACTGAGAACAGTAAAAGATGGAAGAGGGAAAAAGAAGAGAACAGGGACTGAAAGTTGAGGAGGCTTCTGAATTAGCTGGATTCACCATCCAGCCCTATATTCTTCCAAATAAGTATCCACAGTCATTGCTGTGAAGAAAATGAAAAAAGAGAGGGTGGCACACAAGCATCACCCCATGGGTTTAGTTTTTCCAGAAGTATTTTTAATTAAAAATTTGAAAAGCAGCAATTTTGTTACAATCATGCATTCATATGTTTAAAATCTGCTTTTAATTAAGACAGATTATTTAATCAGCAACAGTTAAAAGTAAATGCAGACATTGCACAGAAATCTGAAAACTTGCAGAGTTTTTGATGTCACAAGGACACAGCACATGACCCTAAAATGTTCTCCCAGTCCAAAGATGTAACTTGTTCAAAGCCAATCTGCAGGTTTTTGAAACACAGCCCTGTTGGGCTGGTTTCTGGTCCATCAGACACCTCTTTCACAGGATCTAGGGTTTGTTACCAAAGATATACTGCTCTGGAGAGCATCCCTGGGCAGCTGAGACTGAGCAAAAGACAGCACCTGGAGCTATAAAGATCTACTTCAAACCTTTAAAAGAGATGCAGGGTTTACTACCTATAGGTTTATTAGGCCTTTGGACATAATTGGAGCATTCTCTGCCTGCACTGAATATATCATATCAGTATATATATCAGTGATAATATATATCACTGAATGTATCTGAGATCAAGGCTAGATTGCTTTGCTCAGTTAGAGAATGACACAACCAGCAGTAACCACCAAAAAAAAGGTATTAAATCACAAAATCCACTTGCAAGTCCCATGATCATGGAAGTGAGAGGAGAACTTCTCTCCATCATCAGCTCACAAACCAAATCACAAAATCATAAATAAATATGCACTAGCACATAGAGTTAAGAGAGAATATTGGTTTGAATTTATCCCCAAGAAGCAATTCTGTCTCAATCTCCCATTAGTGTTTTCCTCATGTGTGGCAAATTGGGTGTGGCCCACAAGAGCCAAATGGAAAGATGAGAATATCAACGCTTCCATCTAAAAATGAAAATATTTTTACTTAAACTCAATTCTGGACTGAGTGCAAAAGGTGGATGCTTTCATACCTCATTTCCAATGCAATGAGGCTAATAAATCCATCTTTAGCATGGCAAGAAAAGAGGAGGAAAAAAGGGGCAAAAAATATTGTTCATTAAGCTAAGGTCAGAGAAATACAGCATTAATAAGGAAAAAGAAAAGCATTTTTGAGCTCCACACTGAAAAAAAGGAGATGACAAGGCTGTTACATTACATTACATCCCAACTCAATGACTTGTGTCCATTGACTTCACTGGTTTCACTTCATTCATTTCCTAGAGTTGTATTTGGTGGACACTCACTACAACTGGCAACATCAGGAGTCTTGAGTGGATGGAAAGTCAACACTATCTCAGAGATTGTCCTTTTCATGAAATTTGAAGGACACAGATAGGGTATTTCAAGTAAACTTTTACATTTGTTTATTCTACAGATGTAACCAATATTTGTAGCTTCTGATACATTTAATGAATATTAAATCACTTTGAGAAAAAGACTGTTTATCTAAAACTATATATGAAAATTAAGAGAACCATCGATGAGTTATTGGAACAAGATTATCTCAGTGTGGCACTGTGATCTCGAGTCTGGTCTGGCCAGGACGATTGTGGCAAAATAAATAAATACAGGGAAGGGTAAGAAGGAGTGCCCAAAAATAGAACTTTAATGATGGAAAATATCAAACATAGGGACCAAACGGTCCAAGGGGCAGCATCCAAAGATGCAGGGGCGTGGCTGACTTAACAATCTATAGGGTTACCAGAGGGCAGGGATCCAATCTCAAACCCAGGACAGGGACATGACCTTACCTGTCAAAGGTCCTGAACCAACAGAGAACCAGAACCAGAATCATGGCCTGTTTTGGAATGATCCCATTAGCATCCTTTCAGTACCCCACCTCCCATGGTCTCAGGTTTACGATTTCTACACAAGCTACCTGGGCTAAGCTATTGTCCATCCCAGCTAATTCAGCTGCAACATAAGATTATATGGCCATAATGTGGAAGCTGAAGTAAATGGTTGTGCTGAAGTAAAATAATTCCAATTGGCTATAAGACTTTCAGAATAAATGGCAAGTTTATAATAAGCAATTTCACTTAGATAGCATTACAATGCCTGGGATTCTTCCAAATCAATTCCTATTTCCTCCACAAAAGAGGTCTGCAAATAGTAATTGCAGAAAACACATCTTTACTGTCAGAACAGACCAGCTTTTGTCCCTGAAATTGGATCAGCTCACCTTTTTCAACTGCCCTTTTCCACTGAGCTCTAAAGCAGTGTAAGTGTTAAACAGCTGCACAGTGGGACGAAACAGGGAAGAGACACCTGGACTGAGGGGCTGTGCACACAAAGTGCCCAAGATGTTATCTGGAGCCCTGGTGTGTTTAAAGACAATGCTGACTGAACTGGGTGTTTTAGACAGGCCTGGAAAATAAACCAAAATTAAATCAACTTTGATCTGCAGAGGTCAAAAGCTTAAGAGACAGTGTTACCCCTCAGCATGACTCCTAAAGAAGTAAGACTGTACAATATCAGTCTCAGTCTGTCAGGCATCTTATTCCTTTCCACATTATATTTGTTAAGACTGAAGTTTTCCAGGAGTGAATCCTTTAAAAGCTCTGATGCAGCCCTTCATGCACTAATGCAAACCATGTGATACCACCAGCTCTGTCTGTGGGCAATGGAGCATTTGTGACTTAAGAAGCTGTGACTTGTCAGAGAGGAGGCAACACTACAAAGTCCTGTCATGTAAGAAAGTGAAATTAGCAGCTAAACAAGAGAAAAAGTAAATAGCAAAAGGCATTAAGAAGGAGCGAATAACCAATAGTAAGCACCAAGGAGGAAAAAGCACAGCCAGAATGTTTCTGGTGACTACATGGGCACAGGAATATTTTGAAGATTATGTCAGGAGTCCTCCTACATTTGCTAAACTTCTACAATAGATATTTTTTCCCATACCCCTGCCTGCATTTGCGAGAAATCGAGATGTTTACAATACTGTACATCACAATCTTCCAAATCCCCAGGGGTTTCCATGATCCAAGATCACGGCAAGTTCAAAGTACAAAACAGGAAATGGAGAGAGGTCATCACTTTGTTACTCCTTAAAGAAAAGGCTCGGTGAGTTTCTCAGTGCACAGTGACAGCACCAGCTGCTGCCCTGAAAGGGTGTTGGCTTTCCAGAAGGAGAAAGCACTGATTGCACATAATGCATGGGGATTTTTACTGGAAGAGAGGATGCCAGCAAAGCTTTTGGAACATACTGTGATATGGCTTCTAATGTGAACCTCTCATGTCCAACCTTAGCACTGAATGTTTCATGGCACTGTGGAAGTTGATCTATCCCACCTATAGAATTCTGGGTTTCTTCTCATCACCAGCTATGCAGTTTGGCCATGACTGAAGCTCTGCCCAGATACTCCTTACACACAGTTCTCTGTTTACAGCACCTACAAAAAGACTAATTGCACCTATAATCCTCCGGGTTCTTGTATCTAAGAGATTTCCATAAAGCAAGTGGCAAAGGAAGTTTCTGTTAACTTGGACTTCATGACTGGCCCAGACAAGCCTTCAATGTCACTGTGCTGTCCCATTTGCAGGCAGTTCTAGTCCAGCCAATCTGCTCAGGGGCATCTTCCTCTTGCACTGCAGTTTCAGCAGTTTCACTGCAGCATAAACATCTCATCCCCAGCGGCCACCCTTTAATAAAGGAAAGACACTTGCTTTGAACAACACAGTAAATATCATTCTGGATGTCGAAGACAAGAACTTCCTGAATCCTACCAGAGTGACGTATATGGTCTGCTAAGGGGAATCACTACTTTCCAAGTTTATGTGTTGCTGAATCATCACCTAATACAAACTTGAAATACTGTCCCAGCATGACAGGTGATTGAGGAGACAGAGCAGCTTCTCAAACAGCTTCAGTATTCTGCTGGCAGCTCCCTGTTCATTCCTGAGCTTTGCTGCTCTTGTGGCATGTCTGCCAACACTGCTTAGGCTGGGCAATTCTGCTACAAGCTGAACTAGGAACATCAGCTACAAAAGCCTGATGATTCAACCCACTTTTTGTTCATTTAAAATTGAAAAGAGGTCTATGGAGGGGCAGTGTGACAGAATAGGAGGCATGAGTATGTAGTGATGAATACTGTGCTCTCCCACTTAACAGCAATACAGGAAAAGTATCTGGCTGGTGAGTTTTGGGGGGGATAAGAAGTTGTTTTTCTATGAGTTCCATTTGCCTTGAAGGGAGAAAATAAACCTCATACATTACAGATTCTAGCACAACTTAAATAACAGCACTACATAGGGCAGAATGTTTTGTCTGAGTAATATAAGTATTTTTGTGTCTGTAAAAAAACCCCAAAACCTGGAAGATTCTGGCCAGCTCTTTTCATGACTTTCATTCCTTCCATATAAATTTCAGGGTAACCAAAATATTAAAGTTGTGTTTCACTGCTGAAATAAATGACATTCATTAAAATTACTTCACCATGCTTTCCCACTGTTGGATTTGGCAAGAGCGCAGAGGCAGACTGGAGATCCCTACACGACTTATGTGCAGAGTGAAGATTTGTTGAACAGAGAAGAGAATGAGGCTCCCAAAGTACAGCACCTCAGAGGCACTGAGATAACTGCAGTTCTCTCCCAGCTACACCCTGACCTGCTGCACACCTCTGGGCTGGGGAGCTTTTACACAGTCCTGTTTTCTGTCTTATTACTTTATTGTCCTACTCTGGGCCACCAACTCCTGCAATCTGTGGTGGAATAACCACAGACAAGATCAGTCAGAGACTGTTGGTGCTACTGGAATAACTACAATAGGTAAAAATCACTTTCCCAAGTGCAGGGAAGCACAAATTATACAGAAAAGAGCAGATAAATTACGCTCAAATAGAAATCCTCTTAGAAGTCTGTCTGGCCAGTATATAGAAAATGAAGTGCAGATTTTGAGTTTCACAGAATTCCATTAATTCTATGGAAATCTAGAAAGTGTTACTGGCATAAAATGCCACCAGAAGCACAAAGCATCCCCAGTGGCATTAAAGTGGACCAAAATGGCAATATTTGCTAGCTATTGTTGAAAGGAGGTAACATTTTTATCAGCATATAATCCTAGTTCCTAATAGTGCAGGCATATTATGATAAAAAGAAATCAGATTTTGAGTTAAAAAATGCATGTGCTGTTGAGAGTGAAACACATTTCTTCTTTCCCTCTGCAGAAAGCAGTTTAGGAAGTTTCACAACAGGCTCCAGTGAGAGTGGATGGTGAAGGCAACAGTGGCATGGTTTTAATTTATCCTTTTTTGATCCCTGCAATCACTTGCCAAATCTTGATTTCAAAGTCATCCTCCCTACCAAAACCTGACCTGACCTATGATTAGGGAACAGTTCCTTCCACAGAATGAGTCTGCTGGGCAGGCTGAGTGACAACTTAAGCAGAAAAAAGAATTCTAAGGGTGAAATAAGGTGAAGAAGAACACCTGGGATGTTATATTGAAAGGCTTGTGGGAGAGGGGGAGATTAAGAAGTGTTATGTGACAAATTTGAAAGCTAACAATACAGAGAGATCTGTTAGTCTCCTAGTGAACAAGAAATTAATGTGCAGTATTCTTAGTGGAGCTAAAAAGAATGACAGACAAAAACAGAAAACAGCAGAATTCACATTGCTGCCAATTACCACTGTTTCTTCCCAGGGTCTGTAAATTAGTTGTGCTAAGAAAGTTAAAGATAAATGGTATTGATTTAAGCACATTACTAATAGCACCTTCATTGTTGCAATTGGATTTCACCCAAATTTCTGCTGCACCTAAATTATTCTGTCATTCTAGCTGCTCCTGTAAAAATGCAAATTTGTCTTCTGAAAGTAGGATATATTGTGCCAAATTTCCCCATAGCATTTATGACCAAAAATATTTTATTGAAAATGTCTGGATATTTTCAAATAGTATTCCAATGGGCTGTCAAATTAATAGTGAAAAAAAAACCCATAATTCAGAGCTGTAAGGTAATAAGAAGTTGTGCTACTGCATGGACAATTAGAACCTACCAGCAGATAAGATAAAAATTTGGACAAAATTTAGTGCTTTCAAAGGTCTGTTTTCTACCACTGAAATTTGATATATGTTTTATTTAAACAATGAAACCAAATGCCTCCATGGGGCAGGGGTAAGAATTTCCCTGAGCAGTTATTTCAATTATCCATCTGTTTAATCAGAGCAGTACCACTTTGCTGTAGCAGCAGCACTACAGACAGACACGCCACAGACCCATTCCCCTGCTCTGGGGTAAATGCAGAGCATGCCACTCCTCTGAGTACACTTATTCTGGTGCACTGGCAAAACTCTGAGCCTTCAGTAGAGAGATCAAACAAAGCAGCTACCAAAATCTATTGGACCTTTAGGACACGATGAGGCTGAACCTGCCATAACAATTCAAGAGGATTCAAAATCACATTTAAAATTGGCAGAGCACAGATGAAAAGTACTTCTCCCACAAACTGCATGTGGTTAAACAAAGAGCTGATGTATCAAGACCACGTGGAACAAGCAGTGACTAACTACCATGCTTATCTTACCTCAACAAGCCTCCCTGCTTAGAGGTTTGGGTTCTCTTAATCAGAGATCAGAGGAGTTGTGGCTGCCTCATCACTTTAGTGTTTATGCCACCTTAGCAGCTTTAAACATATTCTGACCACCTAGAACTGCCTGAGCTGTGCTGAGGTTGTCACCTGAAGGAGAATGTACAACTGACACCTTGAATGGTTCCAAGCATCAGCACTCTAATGTTCTTCCATATAACCTTCATACCATTCATCCTATATGCATCACACCTGTGTGCCCTCTCCACCCTTCTGTGGTTGGCCCCTACCCCTCAGCATTCCAGCTCTCTTTACCTGCAACACTGCTCACCTGTCCTACCCAGCTGTAGCCCATCAGGGATGAGGCTTGGCCCCATTCCCATTCCCAATCACCACAAACTGTGCCCACAGTCACCCTGCCCCCAGCTCCAGGCCTTCTGCTCCCTGCAGTGGCACAATGCTGGGATGTGCAGCTCTCGAGAAAGCAAGGGGCTGGGGAGTGCCGAGGCCCATACTTGTCACTTCTTAAGACAGTTTTATAACAAAGGGATCCTTCCTTGACAGTGGAGCATCACACAGCCCCTACTGAAGGGCTGAAAGCCTTTGGTGTCGTGCATCCAACCCTCTCCTTTTGGTAGTTCAGCACTCCCTGACCCTCACTGCAGTCCCACACATGGTGGGCCAAATCCCTCAGCCAAGGGACCCTGGCGACAGCAGCACTCCAGAGGAGCAGAGTAGGGGATCACAATTTAGGCAGGAAAACATGAAGTTTTTGCAGCAGACAGCAGGAAGATAGGTGAAGCAGGACCTGGAGAAGGCATTAGAAAAACAAGGGATTCAATATCAAAGTGGGATCGGTGGCCATAAGGGTCCTCCAATGAGGGATGACAGGTTAGCAGAGCAGAGCTAAGCTGATGGGTGACAAGCCAAGCAAAGACTGTGTGACATGTGGCACTGAGCCACTGCTGCCAGAGATGGAGCTGTAAGGGACTCTCTGGAAAGCTGTCCCAACTGGTGCCTACACTGAGCACAGGCTGGCTGGGCTACAGGTGAGCAGACCCCTGGCTAAGCAGCGCTGAGGCCAGGGCTGTGTGCTGGAGCTGGAAAAGGAGACCAGCAGGGGACAAAGCAAGGAAATTACAGAACCTGAAAGGAAGTGGAGTCAGAGAGTAATCAGTTCTGGGGGAGTGATGCTCTAGTGACTAATAAGAACAGGTATACAGAAAACAGCATTAAATAAGTGTTCATCAGGAATAGTTTGCCATTGCATACATCACAGAGAAAGAAGGAAGAAAAATAAATTGTCATGAGCCACTTCAGCAACTTAAGGGAAACTCATAAGCATCACTTTCATAATCCTCTGAAAAAGTATTTTAAAGAGGAAAAGTTAAACACTGTGTGCCAGAGCCTCAATCACATTAGTGGATCAGCAGTGTTTTTGTGGTAAGTCTTTCAAATCTAGTTTTACTTGTCTCTTAAGGATCCTTAAAAGGACTTTTTAAGTTAGATCTGCTGGCTTTGGCTAACTATATAGAGCAAAGAATTGATTGCATTCCTACAGAAATGCCCCTAATAACTCCTTAGAACGAGCTGTGGCACTTTTCCACTAATTGCGGAAAAAACTAATGAGCACCTTGAGCATGTGTTATTAATCTGTCTGCCAATTTTGAGAGATTTCGGTTGTGAAAAACTACAAGGCAGTATTTACTCTAGAGCACACATTCTGCACCAGTAAAAATAAATGCACATGGTGAACTGGAAAAACAAAAAAGAATTTTTGCCATGTGACTCTATTATCATTGAAGATAAAATTTCCTCTATCAACTCCTGAAAGAACAGGAGTTTCACTTGAGTCCAGTTTCCTTGCACAAGTTCTCAGGAAAGTGATAGGAGCCATCAGGCATTGTATTCCAAGGTCCATAGCTCTCCAAGGGAGAGATATTACCCAAGTGGATTTGGGTTGTAGTTATACATTTCATTCATTTCAATAAAAAAAGAAGGAATAGTTTCAATTATGTTTTTCTGCTGAGTCACCCCACAGCAAAGATATTCTACTCAACCTTATTTCAATATTTTCCTGAAGAGGCAAGACTCAACATCAAACCAAAGTAAAGCACAAGACCTTGAACAAAATTACAAATCCCAGATGGAAATACTGCTCTTCTGTGATTATGCTTTTCTGATAAAACTCTGTCTCACCCTTATTCTTCATTTTGCTTACCCAGTTCTTGGCTGCCCACATTCTCATTGTAAGGAGTAAATCTGGTATTTCAAAAATGTTGGCAGTTACCTGGAACAGAACAAAGATGTTTCCTGTTTTTCACAGATGCTATAAAGTTTCCTTTTCTCCACACAGCTTGATGGCTGGGTCACCCAGTATAGGTGTGACAGAGCAGCTTCAGCTTCCCCAGCTCTCAGACATTTGCCCACATTCCAGGTTCATTGTCTTCATTGCCGGAATGACAACAACTACCTTGAGATGACCAACTTCCAATACTTCCTATCGGAATTCTTCCATAAATAAATGTGGAGAAACCAGGCCTTGAAGCTACATATGCAATCTGTGGAAGATTAATGACTGAAAAATTGAGCAGTGGGTAGCAAAAATTATATCTAAACTTAGGTGTTCTCAACACAAGTCAAATTTTACCAGATCAGCATTGGATAATCAAAAAATGCTATTGGCAAGTTTATGTGAGGCTTCTCATTACGTTACCTTCACTCATCTCTAAGTTCTGCTGGAGCTGAATCAGGTCCCAAATCATCACAAGAATAGCTGGGATTGGCATGAAGGCTAGTTAAAAAGAAATGAAAGAGGAAAAGAAAAGCAGAAAATATTATTGCTGTATTTATAACCCCTCCACAGGTTTCACACCAACTTCAACTGGGCTCCCAGGAAAAAAAAGTTATTTTTCAATCTGGGAAAAAGCCTTTCCATAGGGAAGAATATCCCCCTACAGTCTTCTTGCAGAATTTATTTAAAAAAAAAAAAAATCCAAAAGAAGAGTGAGTAAACTAAACCCCCCCAAAACTGGAGGAGGGGGGAGGAGTGGGGCTGAGAGGGGGCTGTGCTGCTGCACAATGGATGTTTAGGTGCCATATTTCTTCCTGTCCTTTCCTGAGTGCAGTTCCATAATGGGTGTTAACAGGCCAGCTCTAAACACTAAGGAGTGCATTTGCAGTGTAATGTGCAGAGATTTGTCCGGACAATTTCCCATTAACACTAATGTGCACTGCATGGTTAAATCCCTAAACACCACGTGGAAAATTTAGTTTCAAAAGCGTCCATTACTTTTGGAGGTTGAATTCTTTTGAAACAGTTGTTAGTCTGTTAAACACTGATTGCTCTCTCATTAGGCAGACAAAACTTTTCATTTCAGTTTAGACAGTTAATCAGAAGATATATTTTTGCAAGTTCACATATTAAATGAAATTTTTAAAATTACTCTATAGACCTGACATTGATTAACATCTTTAGAATGCCTCATCTAAAGATCTACTCATAAATACTAGAAGCTTCAGATACATCTGTGATATACCTACAAATTTTGTTCACAAAGGGCATTGCTCACTTGTTTAGAAGCACAGTAGGGACAACAACATATATAAGTTTTTTTCACAATTTTTCCTATCATTAGGATAAAAACAAAATTAATGTGTGCATATTTGTCTTGGGTTTTGTTTTTTCCTTCTTCTACACAGACATGTAAAGCATTTACAAGAATAAAGGAATTTCACACTCAAGATGTGTGTGCATATAAAGCCAGGTAGAAAAAGGATGAAAAATGGAGGCAACAGGCAAGATTATGATAATAACCAAGTCCTGAGCGACAACGATGCAAGCATTAAAAAATAAAAAGAGAAAACAAGTTGGTCTCCACCTTTCCTACCGCCCAATATAAGCATGCCTGGTCTACAAATCATGAGATGTTAAAAGAAATATCTGTGAATGAGAGAGATCATCTAATTTCATGGTGAAAAGGCACACTCCATTGGCCCAGGCTTTCTGCTAATTACATTTTTTAAGGAAAGCAAAGAAGCGTTATCTGGGTATTTGCTAGGGGAGGGGAGACAAGATATAGAAATATGTATTTTACAGAGGAAACTGATATGGAATGCCACACACAATTAGCAGGTGAGTTTGGATTTGATATATACTCTATCTGAGATTTATGAGTGAACATGAACACATGAAGCCCACTTAATTTACAACAATTTTCTTGTTCTTTTCAGTGGCTTTCAGATGTGGAAGCTTGCCATTGCACACAAGCATTTAATTCTTCAAAAAGCCCAGTTCCTTCTTATGAGACAATAAAATGTTTCCTCTTGTAACAGCAGGTAAGCACTGAAGGCATCCTTAAAAATCTAACCCCAGTGTGCTAAAGAAACTTAATAATCTTTAAACTACACACAATGCCACTTCATCCCTGGTACCAGAACATTGTAAAATGTCTGATTAGCCCTTGTAATAGTGCTAACACCTCCACAGCACATAAAAGAGGACTTTTAATTTACAAAAGACATCTCTGGTTGTCCTGATTTTTACCTTTAATTAGACTGTAAGACATAGCTCCATTTGGCTGTTAACCAACATATGAGGTATAGGCTTAGTGTACAAGGTAGATTTGTGAAGCTTTTTTTAAAAGCAACACTGTAATATTTTGAATAGATGTTTAATACATACTATCTCATGGATTATTTAACTCTGTAATGAGGTAGAAAGAAATATTAAAGACAATATTTTAAATGTCAGGTAAATGACTCAGTTTAAGGCAAAAAAAGAGGACTTTTCTGTGGATTTTCTTGCAATGGTTCCAACAACTGCCTAGATTTTGGAAATGATTTTGTGATGCTTAGATTTTATATTGGTGCAATAATTGTGCGCAGTAGGGTACTGCACCTAGCCATGAAATTCATTTTAAAATGAAATAAGAAACATGATGAAAAATACAGAAAAGTCAGCTGCCCCAAAGGAATTATAAATAATTTTGAAAATAAAAGTGTTTCTGTGGCAACATGAACTTTAGTAAGTCAAAACTTGCAATACTGGTAAGCTGTGCCCCAATGACAGGTAAATGTATGTGTCTGAATAAGGAGGCCAGTGGACTTACAGTCACAGAGCTGTCAGAGGAAATCAGAGGAAGTCACCAATACATGTGTGAGCACTTAATAAAAATCACCATCCAGCTCACAATATGTGACACAAACCCTAAATAAGGGCAAATCTGCATTGTGATATGTAAGGGACTTAGGATGTCATTTGACATGTGCACTTGCCTCGACTGTCACCCAGTTTGAACAGGAAAAAGAAGAGGGGCAGTCCAACAGGTACTTTTGTTTCAGCATATATTGAAGAGGAAACAAGTTGGCTGCTCCCTCCCTGTAATTCTCTTACCAAACAGAAGCTTCAAGAAAGCTCTGTATGCATCCCCCTGTAATGAACACAACAAAACACAGGAGCCAGTCAAACTTCTAGTGAAGCTCTACCCATATTATATTTAGATTTATATTTAGAAATATAAACATCTCCATCAAAAGCTACCCAAGAACAAATTCAGCCACAGAAGTAAAATGACCTGCCCATTTTTAAAAAGTGGATGTGTTTGGGAAACAGAATGTCTGCCCTGCAAGTGGAAAGAAAAACCTCTATAAATTTAAATTCAAAAATTTCAGATGGAATGAATAACAGGACACTGCATAGTGGGGGATCGTGCCCAACTCTGCCTCAGTCACAGCCATCTCCTCTTGAGAATTCCTATCCTGATCTGCAGGATTTCAAATGGAAGTTCAGGCTCACAGCAGTGACCAGCCCCTTTACCATCAGTACAGGCAGAGCTGTTCAGCCCAGCTGCATTCTGACACAGCCCAGCCTGGACCAGGGAGGCGACTGAAAACTGAATGTGCCTGCCCTCACAGTCCAGAGCACAGCCTGGGGAACACCTCCTGTGCAAATTTTGTTCCAGAAGTCAAGAAAAACTGTCAGGTTTTTAATAATTGAGAAACACACTTATCTAGTCTAAAAGGACTAATTAAAAATTTAGAAACTCATCATGATCACCTATTCATTTCAATGGAGAATGCCAGAAAAGAGACAGGAGAGAATTGAATATAAATAAATTAAAATAACAACAAAACCCCTATTTGAAGTATGATGACTGTGTTTGCAGCTAACACCAGAATTTCAGTACATGTCATAACCTACAAGGATGAACACAAAACCTTCTTCATCCCATTACCAGACACAGGATGCATTCTAGCACTAATCTATGCTTTGGTTCCATCTGGAGGCACCTTCAGAGAGGCGGTAAGCCTAGATTTAAAGTTCACTGCCAAACTAGTGGGCTCAAGAAGAAAAATGAAAAAATCAAACAGAATGCTTTAAATATGAGAGACTGATAAGAACAGGAGCGAGTTCTTTGGAATGAGAGAATTCAGAAAGACCTAAAAGAAGTACAGAAAGGTAAAGTATGGTATAGACAAGATTTCTGGGGAATGGCTGCATTGCCTGCATTATTATAGAATAGTTTTAAGTGAAAATAAAAAGGTGAGAAAGTTAATAAGCTTTCTTTTTCATTACACATCATGTTACAGAGGTCACCAATATCAAAACTTAAAGATTAAAAGTATATTTCCAAAAGCATTCACAAGGCATCACTAAATGCATTGAGTAATAATTAATGACAGTTATTAATGACAGTTCATATTTAAGAAATAAACAAGTTCTCCAACTGTTGAACACCAGAATAAGAACCACTTAAAGACAAATAATTCTATTACAAAACTAGTGACTTCTACAGATGATTTGACATTTGTATTTGACATTTGAAGAAAAGTTTAGAATGAGACATTTGTTATTCATACCTGGGAGTAGTGGGTCAGGCTTTGGCAAGTCAGATGGACTAGCTAAAGACATTCTCAGAAGGTAAAATAAAATAACTAATGGTCTTAAAAAACAAGTTCTGTCCAAAAAGAATTGAGGTTGTTTAAGCTGAAGAAAAGAAGCCCAGAAAACACAACCGTATTCTTCAACACTTAAGTTATTGTAAAGGGGATACTGTTGATCTGTGGTAGACAGGATAAGCAAAATTGGGTTTGAATTGCTACAAGAAATAAAAAAATCCTTGTCTATATAAAAAGTTAGATACTGGAGTAAATTTTCAAGGAAATTGTTATGTCTCTTTCATCATAAGACTTGAAAATTACTGAAGAATTTGCAAGAGATGAGATAGGTGGCGTTATCTCAGGAAAATCTCAACATTTCTCTTATTTTCTCAGATTTTATATAGTCTGAATTTAAACAATAACGATAGTGATTTGTTTTAGAAATGGCAGTGTTCAGCTTACATGACTAAACCCCTTACAACCAGTCTGTGCCTACACTTCTAACCCACTTAGTGAGTCCTGAGGCAAATAACTAGCACCCTCTCTACTTCAATTTACAATGTGATTGAGTAATGGAAATACTTATTCCAAACGTTTTTCACACCAGACAGACTCTTCTTTTAAGAGAGAGGAAGGAACATGGCTATCTGGTTTTCTTCCCTACAGCTGCCTTTTTCACAGAGATGTGGTGTTAAATTGGCTACAGCTACCTAGCTTTTACTTTTAAATAAAGTTAGATTGTTAACAGATGTTCTAGAGAAAAATATCTAACAAAAGATGACCCCCTCCTTCTGCCTGGCTGTCAGCTCAGCAAGGCCAGGAACAAGTGGAAGGAAGAGCCGTGGCCAAGGTGCTCTGCATGGGGCAAAGTGGACATGCAGGTTGTCAGAATATCCCAGCCCAGGCATAACTCTAGTCAGAACTAAATGTCTGCCAGTCTGCATAGAAGAATGAGCTCTGTGAAATTCTCATTCCAATTCACCTGGAACAGAAGTGAGCCAACTTAAAGTGAGAATCACCTCGTCCTCCTTGTCTCAGCCCTGGCATGCAGAATCCACTAATCAATTTGCCTTCACACTCCTCTTTCTTCTCTCTAATTGTACTTAAAGGTACAATTTTGGGTCCTGAGCTGTCCCAAGCTGCCCCAAACCATAAACTGTTTAGTAAAAGAAGTAAAATGAATTGCATGAAGACTCTATAATTATGACTAAATCATTCAAAGAGCCACCAGGCCCAGAATACAGGTTTTGCTCAATAAAGATATATATAAGCCATAAGCTCTGTTTTCCTCTTCCCCATCCTTTTAGATGTGCATGAACCAGTTTGTGTCATCTGTGAAAGGATACAGGCACTGTTTGCTCTAATGCCCTGACAGGATTCCCTGAGAGACTGGCCTTTTACACTCTTTTCTTCCTCCTCAAGAACTGAAGTCTCATTTCTCGTAAGAGAGATCAAGAGGGCACAAACACTTGGCTCCCAGGTGCCACAGCTCATCATCATAGTCTTCTCTGTGGAGACTTAAGGCTAGTTACCACATCCAAAAAGAAACAAGGAGACGTTTCTCTCAGAACACAGTGACAATCCTCAAACAAATTGTTTTCTGCAGAAGTTTCTATGTTGTCTCATATTTCATTCAGCTTGCCAGCCAGAGCAGAAAGTTTTTAGCAGTTCAATTCAATGTACTGGTGATATATTAGAGAATTTATTTGATTTTGGTGCTGTGCTGGTGATATTTTCATTTCACTTTTCATTGACATCAGGGCAATGCTGTTAACTCCTTCAGCCAGAGATTTTATTCTTACTAACAAATAAAAAGACAACAAAAGGATTTCAATCTCTTTTTACAGTCAGGGACTACATCCAGAATTTTTGAAGAGGTTTAGAGGAGGAAGAGGACAAAAGGTCCAGAACTGTTCTCTCTTACTGTTTGTTTTTAATTTTTGGGGGTAAGTACTGTATTTGCTAGGCCCTTATATAAAAAATAATCACATTCCCCTCCATAACAGCCATCAGCACTTTTCTTGGCTAGCTTAAGTGAACATGCACATTAGTCATGGTCTGAGTGGAGTCTCCTGCTGGAGTAATCCTGCCATGCAGTCATTTCTGAATTGTGTTGCTGCTGCAAAACTTCTTAGACAAGGATGTTACCAAATGTTAAAAATCAGAATTTGAAGAACTGACAGGATTTTTAAGACAGAAGAAATGAACTGAGAAATAAATATAAGGTCTTCCAAGGTCTTTCCCAGTGAAGGGAGGTGCTTTTCTAAGCTTTGGTTTGGGGGTTTTTTTGGACCAGCCAATTTATATTAGAAGTAATCTCCTAATTTATGAAGGAGTTCTTTAAACTCCCTAGAAACTCCCAGCTTCATGATTTATTTGATCATTACAGAGGGGTGATTTCAATATCCTTATATTTCTCATTGTTTTGCATGTGGCCATCCATTACCGCAGATGAAATTACAAAAATCCTAAATGATATTATCATTTTCATATCTAGTAAGCCTGATGAGTTTTCTATGAGCAGGATGCATGACACAATGAATAAGGAAACTGGATTACAGGAAAGAAATAAAAATATGGAGAAAGAGAACAAGGAAAGGTGAGGTTATTTTATGTACAGATATAAAAATGAAGGTAGAAGTGCTGCTTTTATTTATGGAGATAGAGCTCTCCTCTGAACTCATTAGTGATTCATTGCATAACACAGGATTAAAAACAAGGAATGAGTAGATAAGCTAGCATGAGCAGATAGCCAGATTTCTGACTCCACCAGTCAACATTTGCAGAAGCCTCCTCTTTTGGAAAAGTCCCTGTTCTTTCCTCAGAAAAAAAAAAATCCACAGCTGCTTTCCTCCTCAGTGCTCCCTTCCAGCTGTGAGCAGAAGGCAGCACAGAGCCCTCACCTGGCTGCTCAGACACCCTGTGGCTGCCTTGGCTGTGGAACCCCGAGCTCTGCCAGCCCAAGGGAGAGGTGCTGGAGCCTGGCCTTGGCTCCTGGGCACAGGGAACCCTCTCCCACCACTGCAGCCGATGACAACGGGGCAGAATCGGAGCCGAGAGCTCACTGTTGAAAGTACTCTACTCCCAAGAATACTCAGATGGGCCTTTGTTTGATAATTTAAATGCTTCAAATTAGAGATCTATACCTTGCTAATGTTCCCACCAGCACTGAGAGGGCATTTGTCAAAGGCTTCAGTGGGAACCAAAATTATCCCTTAATGATTTTGCCATTACAAGACTTATCCATTTTGTTATTGCAAATTGTAACAGTCACATCAACAAAACATTAGTGCATCTAGGCACAGGAACTCAGCAAGTCTTGGAAACCACCACTTCTGTCTGCTGGAAATGAAATGCCTTTCTCCAGTTTCACTTTCTGCTGGAGCAAGCCAGATTGTGTTGCAGGACACGCTGTTACGTAGGAGTTGAGCTGCCTGAAGGCTTTAATACAAAGCTGTGGGAAGCCAGCCTGTAGCTATTTGGACCAACTCATGGAGCACAAGTTAAGCAGTTGTGACCCATGGGTAATAAGCATGGTAATAACTTAGTCTATATAAGGTTATTGTTCCAGAAGTTTCCCCAGCTCTTCCCCCTGGTTGGCTGTCATTTGGTGCAGTGTTTTACATATCCATAATCTATGCTTTCTATTGGATCCTCACCCTCAAGTTCCACCCCTTACCCTACTCTACAAATGTGTCCTCCCTACGTCATTTTGGGTCTTTGGTTTTTGGTCTTGTATCCTGTGCTGGGTTTATGCTGTTTGTTATTTTGGCATCAAACGTTTTTACTTTTCAGACCACACCACAGACCCATCCTTCTGTTTTATTGTATCACCACGTCACTCTCGACCAACACATTCGGACTGCCCCACTGTGAAACCAATCACACTGTGAAATACATTAACACCCCCAAAACTGGGGTGGTTGGGAGTTTTAGGATGATGATGACGCAAAGCAAGACCATTCAATGTAGAGCTTATACTCCACCCTCCTCTCATCACATCCTCCTTCAGAGTTACAGCCCAAATGGTGCTCACACCTTCTGTTGTGTTCTGCCTCTTACACCACACCCAAAACAAGGGCACCAGTGATGTACAGCCCATCCTGAATAGGATCTGTCACAGGCAAGCCAAGCTTTCTCAAAGGGGTAAACCTGCTGGAGCATATTTTATATTTAATTTCTACTTACTGTTTACATTGTGACACTGCTGTGACATGCTTTTATGCCAATTGCAAAACTCAAGGAAAGTGTGCTTTGTTGGTCCTGTAAAAAAAATGTGTGTTCAGAGATTTCTTTTTCAGGAAAGGGACTTGTCCCTCAGAAAAGATTCAGTCAAGTCCAGGAGAAGAAGTGGAAGTTTGTACTCAAAATTTCAGCTCTCCAGTGTTTGGATAAGATCCCACCTGCATTCTGGAAAAGAGATACATGAAACATTAATAGATCTCATGGAGTCTCTCCACCTTACTTAGAAGCAAGATGCTCAGAGCTTATTACTGTATGGAGTTGTCCAGGTACAGTTAAATGATTCATTGTGTCCCTGTTCTGTTAGTTAATTAATTAATCAGTGCTAAACAAAGCCTTTACTATATATTACTAGATACTGGGATACATGATGTCAGATCTGATTGCAATATAGCAAAAAAAGACAGCTTCTGATTTTTAAAGTGAAATAAAAAGTTGATGTACTAAAAAGTTGTGCCTACATGTCTGGAAACTCAGTAAAATATGTATAAATTAAAAAACCAACCAAACAAAAAATATAAACTTACATGAACAAATGGACAATTTAATTAAAAACAGGATGAAGATGGATTCTGTGCATTTTTCAGGATCAAGTGACCTGGAAAGAGACAGAGAAAACTTTGAGTGGGTAAAAAATGTTTACTTGGAGAATAAATGAGAAAAAAATAAAGTATAATAACAAATGCAAGTAATTAAAAATGGAAAGGGAACATCAAAATAGATTTAAAAGAGAAATTTTGGAAATTATATACTAAGTCATATTTGACACTTCACACATAGACACAATTTTCCCCTTATTAGTGCATATTTTTTCTTCTTCTACAGTCACCCATCTGCTGCTGCATCTCAGACATGATCATTGCCTTTTCCACTTCTGGTCAGTAGTGTTTGCATGGCAGTGGTCTGGATTTGAGATGAAATACCTGCAAAAAGACAGGAGATATTCCTGGTTCAGTGAGGCATTAGACTAAACCCTTTAGCCAGCAAAGACACTCTTTTCAGAAGAAAAAGGACACATCAGTGAGTAAGGGTACTCAGAGCCAAAGCCACAGGACTTTATGTTGTAGAGGCATTAAGACCCTCCCCTGTCTCTTGTGAATAATTCTTTCAAGTATGGACTTCATAAGTGTCAGTAAACTCCTTCCTCCCTCAGGTAACCTTGTATTTGTTCTAGTATAATGTTTCCACAGGAAAAGTTTTCCATGTTTTCATCCTCCTGCCATTCTGGTATTACTTGGAGTGGTTCCCATACCAGCTCAAGAATTTCTGAATTTTGCCTGAGATTCTGAAAAATATGGACTCCAAACTGTAGCTCTGAAAGCAAGAAAATCAGCTCCTATTTCTTTCTCACAGCTACAGAACAATGTTACCCACTTCAGTTTTCCCTAATTCTGGCAGAGCAGGGCACCATAAGTCACTCACTACACTCTCTTGCCAGCTACTGTGGAATCACAAATCTCCATAAGGGGAAATTAAACATTTCTATAAACTCACCCTTCAAGAGCCATGAGGACTGTGTCGCTGAGTGTGCTCCTTGACATGACACGCTGAAAAAACCCCCACAATAATCACTGCAGAGCAATCAGAGAATTTAATCATATTCTAGACCTGTCCCTAATTCTGTACATTTGTGACATCTGGGGCCTGTTTCTGCTGCACTGAAGTCAAAGGCAAACTCTCCACTGGTTTGCACAGGCACAGAGCCACAATCATGGTACAGAGCAGAGCTGGAGTAGCAGTGAGGATCTTCCCTGGGAGGATAGCTGTGCAGAGCTAAACTACTGCTCTTCTCCAGAAATTCTACAGGATAACTTCTAAGGTCTCAAAAATAGAGAGACAAGCCATAAGAGGATGAAGAGCCACTCTTCTTGTGAGAGGGACCAAATCAAACCTTCCCAATTAATTTACCTTCCCTTATTCCCCTAAATAAATAAATAAACAACACAACAGCAGAACAAGACAGGCTTAGTCTCATGTTTAACTAATTAACACTACTAATTAGTGTTTAATGGCAATGATAATTATAATCATATCCCTCTGAGTCTATTGAGGCTGCCACATCACATGGATTGCAATCTTCCCCATCCCTCTACAACTTTAAATCCATATCACTTCAAACCTGACAGGGTCATTTCATGAAAAGTGATTAGAGAGTTATCTATATTTTCTGTGTTAAACTGAGAAATTCAAAAGCCTCTTGAAGTGGTGGGAGAACAAAGGATAAAGCATCCCTTTGAGTCAATGAAATCAGTAATTGAAGCTCCTTTTTGTCCCACATAGGCACCATTCTTTAGGCTTTCATTTGAGTCAATCCCAAAGCCAAAATTCACAGGCTCTGTGCCACTTGCCCATTATGTACAACAGAATAACTTAGGTTAGGAAGGACCTTTTTAGTCCAACCTACCATGCAAAGCACTGCTACTCAGGCAGGTTTATACAGGGCTTTCTTGAGCCAGGGCTTGAACACCTCCACCCTCTGGCTACATGTTTCAGTGTTTGATACCTTCACATCGAAAAATCATTTTCTGTATATCAAACAGGAACCTCATTGCAACTTGTGTTGCTCAGCCAGGGAGAGACATCAGACATCCCCTGTAGCTCAAGATCTGGATGGCAGCACCCTCTCAATGGAGTCCCATCTGGGCTGAGTCCTCTAATGTGCTAAGTCCCTTCAGCTCATGCTGGATCATGGCCCTTGGCACACTGACACTACCACTGGACAGTTTTAAGCAGAATTTCTGGGCCATTCTACAGCCCCCCTGCCAAGTGCTGCTATAGGCAGTACGTCTGTGCTGGCTACAGGTTGGACCTGGGCTCTTCCACAGCCTGTGGAGCCGTGCACGGCTTCCCCTGCACAGCTGTCAGCTGGAGACAAGGGCTGCAGCAGTTCCTAACCAAGAGACAGCCAGCAGAAGCTCTCTGTTAGAGCTGACAAAAGCAAAAGCCTCTGGAAACCAAACCTCACCATCAGCAGTGAGCCAGGCATTCCTAGCCAATGCAGTTATCAGATGTTCCCTGAAGCTCTTTCCAAGAGAAGGTTGGAAGCTTGGAAAGAGCTGCTTTTTCTGCTACCCACCTCTGCTAGCTCTTTCATGCTCCAAATCCTCATGGACAGATGATGTGCTTGTTCTTGAAAGAAAGGTCAAAGCAGTCTTTGGAAAGGATCATAAAAAACACATGAATGTAAAGTAGATGGAATAAAACTCAGAATTCTAAGTTTACTGGCAAAATATAATCAGAGGGGGGCAATACAGAGTCTGGGAAGTTTCTGAATTGTGCTGGTTAATATCCAGGCTTAGCACCAACTAAGACAACCACAGAGGACACAGGATATTAGGCAGACAAGAAATTTTGGTGAGGAATGGCAGAAAAACACTGCAGCAATTCATTTGGTTTTACACAAGACCACATCTGACCATTTCATGAGGTCAAGGGAGAAATGCAGGACCGCTAGGGAGCAGCTAAACACCGACATGAGCATGGCATGGTGCTACTATATATAGTCAGATATAGGTCAGGGCCTTACACACATAGCAAACATATACAGCAAATACTCTTAGGAGCATTATAATAATGAGAACAGCAGACATGAACATAAAAATCCAAGTATAGAGAATTTGGAGTATCCAGAGTTCAGCATTGAGAGTTATTGGGACAGTTATCGTTTCCAATGCCAAAAGCAGAAGCTCGCTACAGCTGAGTCTCATAGTGGCTTTTGTCGTTTTCATTAGCACTAAACATTCAGGAAAATCTCATAAGGGAGAGACAATTACCTGGGGAATGTAAGCTTTTGATCTATCTTAGCCTGACATTCTACATTATTGTGATTATTTGTGCTTTCCTTTTTAGAATAACCACTAATACTAGAAAAAAAACTTGAAATTCAAGCCTCTAATTTTGTAAGAAAGATTGTCAGTTCAAACAAACACATGAGGGGCAGGGACTTGTCCCTGTTCCCTGATCACCACCCTCTCTCCATGTCTCCAACTGGGAATATATCTTTCCCTATATGTTATGCCAAGTGCAGAAGGAAATCAAATATACATTTCTACTGGTGACTAAAGCTCTGATCCTACCATTAGTTAAACACAAGCTATGTTATAATTTTATGCATGTGAGTCATTCCATCAACATCCCCATATGCCAGAGATTTTGTGGGACTGATGCCCAAAAACAAAACCATAATGAATGAATTCCATTTCTGAGTTCCAGAACCAGGGTTGGAAACCCTGAGAACTGAGATACTGGAACATAAATCCACAGTATAACATCATGGGCCAAGGAAGTAAACACTTAAAAAAAAAAAAAAAAAAAAAAAAAAAGAGATTAGCTAATTCCTTACTCTGAAAAAACCCCCTCTCAAGAGTTGATGTTATTAATTAAGAAGTTTCATTCTTGTTACCCAACAGTCAGTATTTCTCCAACAAAAACATGGCAAAATGCCTCATTTTAAAGAGCACATGCCAGACTTTGGATTTAACTCTGCCTGATTTTGGCCACCACAGCACCATAAATTTGCTACATCTTTCATTCTGCCCCCATATGTTAGGATTGTGTCTAAACTCAACAACTCCTTTCTTTTCCACACAGGCAAAACAAAAACTCTTCAGTAATTCATAATACCAATGAAAGCCCCTAGGACATATTTATATTTGAAAAACTCTTTGAAACATTAACTAAATAATTAGAACTAAATATAAGTAATTGATACTCTAATGAATTATTAATATGAGTACTGTGTATGCTGTTTAAAATGGCTGCAGCACTTTAGTAATGAAATGGCTCGTTACAGCAAAGGCAACTGTTTGCTCTGTTGCAGGACCATGTGCCAGAATAAGAGTTGTAGTGTAAAAGAAGAGAATAGAACAATATTTAATAGGTCAGAGTGAAACCTCAGCTCTTACACTGGCCATGTCTAAAAGCAAGGGGCCTAGATCTCTCTGCATTGGCTTTTCTGTCACTTGCTACAAGACAAATGTATTGAGAGACTGATACTCAAAAGCAAATGTGACTTATTACTTCAAAGTCCACTTTGAAACTTACACTATTAATAGAATGAATTTTCTTCAGTCCTTTCACAAAGTATTTTATAGACTCATCTTTTCCTGTGTAATAAACCCATTTTTTAATGTGTTAAAGCATTTTTCCTGTAAGACCCATATATGCTTAACATTTAATATCAGTGTTGCACAAAGAGTCATTGCCAGAAGTGAGCAAGTAATTTCTTCACAAATATCAACACTTTGCATTTCCAAACTATCCTTCTCCAGACAGTTTGTAAATACACCACTCACAGGCTATGACAATAGGGGATTACTCTCATTTGAACTTGCATAGCAAAACCTGCTTAATTCTGTTTCTCCTATTAAGCAGATTAGTTGAAAAAAAAAAAATATATATATATATAAAAAAAATTAATTTTACAAGGGGAATTTTTAATACCAAAACATGAATTTAAAATTTAGAGTGTGCAAATATTTACCTCTCTCTCCTCTCACAATGTTCCAGACAGCAGACTTATCCCTGACAAGATTCATCTCCTGTAAACACTGGCAAAGCAATTTCAGAATTGTTATTTCATTGCATATTCACTAGCTGTTGCTGGAGGTATTTTGTTCAGCTCTAATTAGCACAGTTAATAAGATCAATATTTTCATTACTGAATGCTGCAGTAAGGCAAAACATGCTTAAAAACTTACATTTACAAAATCCCAAGAAATGTATTTATTAGGAAATCCTACTCGTCTATTTCAAAAGAAAAAGCCCTCAAAAGTGGACGGAAAACACTTTTGGGGTTAGTCACTTTGCTGAGGATAGAAATTAAAATTGAAACATCCATATTAGTTAGGGGTGCTTTTAGAGGCAAAAGGACACTTTGTTCTAATTGTTTTCTTGCTACTATTTCTTATGTCCAATGGCTTTTTCAGGAGAAATAAGCAGTGCCGTTTGACTCACTTGCACAGACCTTGGTGTTGTCACCATCATTCTCCTTGTACTGACTTCAAAAAAAACCCAACCAAAAAACCCCAGAAACATGAAAAAACCTAGAAGCATTATAATCTAGCAGCAGTGTTTAAAATTTATCTTTAACTCTGGCAAATAGAGACTGAAGGAAATGAAAACAATACAGCCGCAGCAGCCAAAAGGAGCTCAGACTCAGGAAAGAGCGCAGTCCTGCCCCAAATACTGAAGCACTGGGCCTTGGGGTTCTTCCACCTGCAGAGAGCATCCTTTTCTGCCACAGAACACACAACAGTCTCAGCCTTCTCTGGACCTTGTGACAGCCACCACAGCACCGAGAGAAAAGGAATACAAATGTCAGATATCCTGTTTCACAGATCGCTGGGCTTTGTTTTTTAGCACTCTTTATGTCTAACGATAATGGGTCACAAAAGGATCCTGACTCTGTAACTCTTTTTTTTCCCCTTGAAATTTCTTTCTTTTTTTAAAGAGAAAAGCTCGAATTTGTACTTTGAAAGCATTCCTCCATCCTATCAGTGAACTTATTAAATGAATTGACAATCCACTGTGACTCTACCTCTGCGGAGATGTCACTCAGGAAATTGTGAATATAAACTACCCTAAAATAATTCCATGCTCATGTGGAGTAATTATTTTAAAAACTGTTCCTGCAGAAAAATATGATCAAATATCAAACTGATACTGTATAATTAAGCAGCAAGACACACCAGGGAGTAGACTATAGGTTTAGGTGCTTTATTAAGCATCAGGCTGAAGGCAGGGACTGTAAAGCAGAAAGATGTGCATTATATGGCCCCGCTTGTAACATAAAACTGTTCCCTGGGGTAACACATCCAGCACCTGTTGAGGTTTTGCCACCCACTGTGTCCACTCAAATTGGTTTTCTTCATTTCAATGCCCATCTTTTCTACTCAACTGATTCTAATTTCCCCCCCCCCCAACTAACCTTCTAAACTTGCAATTTACATTATTAGAGCTGGTAAGATATCTACAAGGCAAAATCACAAAAGACAAGAAAAATTTGGCATAATATTTGAAGGAAAGGCAAGTGAAAATGCTGATGAAACACACTAGGCAGCTCCACATGCATATTCAGTTTGCTATTAGCAGTATGAGCTCTCATAAAAAACCTGTTCTTTTAAGATGACAATTACAGCAGCAAGGCCAGCTTGATATACTGTCCAAATATGAAATACTTAATTTAAGAAATGGAGAAAAGCTATTTAATAGAGGGAACATAAAGAGAAGCCATTTGGGAACTTATCTGATTCCTAAGCTTCACATACTCATTTTCTAACAGACACAAATGCAAGCAGTAGCTTTAGAATTATAGGAGGTAGTACATGTGCTGCTTAAACACTCAAATGAGAAAATATTTGAATGGTTCTGCTGTTTCTGCACCATCTAAGAGCTGGGAGAACAGTGTCAGAAAACCTAAAACCAAACATCCAAATAAAGAGGGTCTCCAGTGGACATTATATCAAGCCAATGTCATCCCATTCATATCTTGATTCTTCAACCACTTGATTGAAAAATCAGTTACATTCTTATCTGCAAGGAGAGGGATTAAAAAATAATAAATATTTGATTCCTTGCCTGGACATATCACTCTGGCAAGATGCATTGTTTCTCAATATGATGGCAGAGATGAACAGCATTTCCAGAGAGAGCCTTTTCTCTTTTTTTTTTCATGAAACAGGGCTGGATTTTGGTAATGAACAAAGGCATTCATCATTAAACCCAATCCCATGAAAACATATGCTGGGGGTCCTGGGAATCCATCACTTACGGATTCTACCCAGGGAATTCTCATACACTGCACGTCTGTGGCCAGTTCAGATTAAGACAAAGGAGAACACTGGGTCATCCTACCAAGGAATCTCAATCCCAATAACTCAAGTTTATATGGCAACATTTCCCATTTTCATTATGTCACACAACAGATTTAGAGACTATTGTACTCCATTGTGTGCTCTCTTTGCTGTCTCTGTCACTAGAATGAGACACCCAAAGTGTAATGCCAAGTGCAGGCTGTGAAAGACAGTAATACAGTGAACTCCTTCATATTTTATAAGTTAATTTGCCAGGCACTTCAGCGTGTTCTTACAGGCTGCTTCAGCTGGGAAAGAGAACAAAAGCAGTTGGCCATTCCAATCAGAGGGCAAGGAAACCTTCCCCAGCCCCAGTTCCTTACTGGGAACCCCTCTGTGCCATGGGCTGTGCAAACCACAGAGCAAGAAAAGACCCAACATAACACATGATAGTCAACACTTAACACTGTATTTGTGAGACCTTTTGAAAATACAGTATTTATGGAGGTGTATGTTTATATACATATGTATGCATACATATATATTTTCATATCAGAAAGCCACAAATTCCTTTATATCCTCAGGTGAAGACTAACCATATACAATGTTAATAGAGGAGACTCCTCTGTCAGTGGACAGAGAGGGAAAGTGAGGGCAAAATAAGGCTTTCTTGCATGGGTCTGAAGTAGACAATTGCTGCTGTGGAGTAGTCTGGAGGCTGTAGCTGTGGCTAAAAGGGAAAGAGCATCAATCTCTTCTCACAGCATTGCCTCTCAGGGTCTAATTAAGCACGTTTTGCAAAGAAAAGCTAGAATTTATCCTATATACACAAAACCCACTGCAACTCTATTCCAAATCTTTGGCTACAGAAATCAAAACCAGAATTATGTTCTTATGTTCTTTGAGATATTAAAGAAAATCCTCAAAAATCAAAACCAGAAACCCAAAATGCTCAGAAACAACAGCCAGGAATTCTGCATTTCTTTGTTTGACGGTGGTCTGTGCCTAATAGACAAAGCATCCTCCTAAGCCATTCAATTAAATCAAGACCAAACAAGGAACCAAAATCCATCCACCTCTCTCTCCACCCCCATTCACAGGAAAACTTTGATCTGTCATGCTGGCAATAAAACCAGAAAAACACACGACCAAAACATTCCTATCACTCCACTGCATTACTTAGACTGCTAGTTAAACTCCACTCAAGTAATCAGTTACCATTTATTAGTCCAGTTATCTCCTGGTCTCTCCAATCAAATAAGAAACTAAAATAATGCTCCTTGTGAGCAGCAATGCAAACACAGTTAGGCAGAGGCTGTGCTATTTGAAGGTCAAGTACAACAGCATTTGAAGTCAAGTGGCAGTCAAACCCCTGCCTTATTGTGTTACCATTACAGAGGTTTGTGCTCACCATTACACTGAAATACAACCAGACTTCCCCTGGAATTTCTGCTTATTTACGCCAGAGTAAGTCAGCAAAGCTTCTGGATCATAGGAATTAAGTTCATTGGTGACTGAGCTTAGTCACATCACAGAGGGATACCTGTGCAGTGTTTAATCAGAGCGAGCTTAGCTCTTTCTTTATGTATCAATTCTAGGTCTTCTACAATTTTCTGTTCTGTCAGTGAATCATGGCTTCAAGTTTGCTTAATTCTACCACAGCACGTATCTCATGTAATGGTCACCCCTGCAGACAAAATTTCTACCCAAAGTATTAGGCTGTTTCAGAAACAAACCACTCCTATTTGCCTGAATTAGTTGGTGTGGTACTTAAATAGCCACATTCACCTAGTGATTTCTCTTAATGCTTGTTTTCAAATGCTTTAAATTATTTTAGGTTCAGTCAAAGTTAGAACAAGTTTAGGTGAGAACAGAACACATAAGATTTAGAACACACTCATATCAATCACATATTCAAATTGGGAGCATGTAAAGCTGCAGGCATATTAAAGTCTGGACCACCAATCTCTATCCTTAGGACTATGAATAATACTTTAGTCAGGCACAGAGACATCTAAGTGAGAGAAAAAAAATAAGAAAGAAACAACCAAAGGGCAGAGGGACTATGTAAATCCTCAGATGGTTTTGACATTTAAGTGTATCAGTTTTCAGATAAGCCATGGACTTTGGATGACTTCTGATAGAAGGAGGGAACTCAGCAATGGAAGAGAAGAATTAGCAGTGCATTAAGGAGCTCTGTTCCAGTCTGATGGAACTGTGTGTTTTCAAAGGCCACCTGGCATATCAGGCATATCCCTTTTCAGGCTGTACTCGTTACAGGGCTGCAGACCTCAGACAGATTTCTGCAGTATTTAGCCATTTGGGGATGAAAGATTGAAGTGTCTCAAATCTCTCTCTTCTCCTCCACCATGACCCATGGAGCAGACCCCAGCTGAAGGTCAGATTTTCAGATTTTGTAAAAGGCCTGCTCACCACTGGCTAAAATCCGTCATTCCGTGTTACCCTAAATTATCTTTAAAACTCTGAGTTATTCACAGGCTCTGAGGCCATCAGGGCATGTTTAAAGCACACTTCTGAAGCCCATGGATGCAGTTCAGTGGTCACTGGAGCAAGACTTCTGCCTGGATGGCACATCAGGTGAGGAGCAGTGGATCCTAAATCCTCCCCGTGGGATGGGACCCTCGCTGAGGCCTGACCCTGCTGTGCAGGGGGTCCCTTGGAGTGTCCCTGTCCCTGTGTCCCCCTTGGCACTGGGGAGCACCACAGGGCGTGTCTGAGGACTTCTTGCCATTAGGGCACTCACAATGTGATTGTTTGGGCACAAACATTAGTTACCTGGCCTCACATCCCCTGGTCACAAACTGAAATATCTCAGGTGACCTTCACACACTGCACAGCCCTGCCCGATGCCGCAGTGAGAGCTGACAAGCTTCACCTAAACAGGAGCCAGGCCTGATATTTCCAAAAGCAGGTCCCTGCACTCTGAGCTTTCTCCTTGCACTGGGAAAACTCAATCCATTCTTTTACAGGGAAAGAAAGCTCTTACCCACCATTTTTCTTACATCACAGGCCTTAGAGAAACCCGGGCTAGTGAGAGGTGTCTGCCCATAGCAGGGGAGTGGAGCAGAGCATCTTTAAAGTTCCCTTCCAACCCAAGCCATGATTCCCTCAGCATCCAGCCTTCAAGTCAGCTGTGCCAAATCAGACATGAGAAGAATTTATTGAGTTTGCTAATGACACTGACCTGGTTTTCCTTCTGACCTTTTCTTTATTTTCCAGTGACTGCCTTCCTTCATAGCCCTTAATGATATTTAAAACCAGATTTTTAATTAATGTGCCTAAGAAGCAGATAGTCAATTAGGATTTTAAAAAATACCTCGTAGGCTAGGCATTATCAGCTCTATTTATGAGGTAGGCATGCAAATGCTTTTGAAAATCAGTCAAACATCTATCTGCAGCTTAGAGCACCTAATGACCTTAAAAAATAACCTGATCTTCAGGTTCTAGATATCCTAGAAAGCTTTTGTTTTTCATGATGTATGCCATCCATATATACAGAAGGAACTTTTCTCAGTCTTTTTCAAGCAAGAATAGAAAACACTGAAAAAAAATACAAACCTCAATCCTTTGAGCCTCATAAACTTTCTACGGAAATTAACTGTCCTGTAATCCTGCTGGTAGAAAATGAGTGTGAGTTGCAAGCAGTATTCCAAAGCACAGTAGCAAGAGTAATTGGCTTTCCCCTCCATGCCAAAGTCCTTGACCTTTTGCTCCTCATTAGGGACATAAAACATGGGGAAAACAGTTACATTTGTCATATTTCTTGTAAAATTATATAAGTAGAAATTGAAACAGTTTGGAGTCAATAAAGTGAATTTGAAAAGCTGCCTGTAGGAAATTGCTAAGAATAGAATTTCTCAAATCCCCTTGAAGTGATTCTAGCAGTAGTTATGCCACATGCATTTGTACAATGTACTTCAAAGTATTAAAATTTTAACAGAGTGAAATTATAAACAAAGCCGTAAAATTTAAAGATGCTAAGACATCTGCTACTGTTCTGGTATTTAAACCACAGATCCTGGTGAAATAAAAGCAATCATACAAACACCTGAATTTAGAGACTTTCTGATCCCTACTTTTCTCCATATAATTCATTACTGGCATTAAAGGGTCTCATTGGGAGAACAGGATTGAAACATACTGTAAACCTACACATTGTTGCTCCTTCTGACTTTAGTGGTAAATTTAATTTAAACCCCAGACCACATGAAGAAGAATATTGTCCCAGGTAGGTTCTACTACAATTGACAAAAGTTTGCAACTTGCTGCTAAGAAAAAACAATTGCCTGAACTTCAAGCCCTAGGATTTAAGAAGTAAATAACTTTAGGCAACATCTGAGAGCATATTTCAGGCCCAAATATTAACGTGTACATTAATAGAGGCACTAATGTTGCCTCAGACAGAAGCATAAGAAAGCAATATTGATGCTAATAATAATTTAATAAAATAGGGACCATTAAAATAACTGATGTATCAGCACAGAAACGTTCCGTTTCCAAAACTGCAGTAAAACATCTCTTGATGAGAATATTCATGCTGTGAATCAACACTGAAAGAAACACAGTAGTTGCTGTAAAGGAGGAATAGAGAGAGCTCCAGTCAAGGGTATAAGATTAATTGCCACTTCAATCTACCACTCCTAAGTAATTTGCAATAGTCAGTCATCTTCTCTGTCTTCAGAAGTTAAAGCAATTAGGCAAGCAAAAAGAATTGAATCTGCAGGCTTTTGCACGTCTACTAGTTCTACATATAGAGTTGTTCTATACTGTATAGATAGATAAATAGATAGATATGTACAAATAACGTACATAGTTTTCTAGAAATACCAGCTGTACAAATACAGCCTTAATTGCAACGAAGGATAACACAGAGATACCCAACAGAGTATGTGGGACACAAATAATACACCCTGCTAGGCATCTGTATGTTAATGAAAAGATAAATTACCAGAAGTGCCACCTCATGAAAAAAACCATCATATTTAGGAATCTCACAGAAAAGACCTGAGCCCAGCTTTGACCCACCTACAATGTATAGCATCAGGGTACCCAAACTTATTTTGCTTTCATTTTTTTAAAATATTTTCTATGTGTTACTCTATGATTACAGTGCAGAAAACATCTATATTTTTGTGTTATGTTTCTTCATAACATGTACTATTTCTCTCCCTTTCCCACTGACACAAGTAAAATAACTCATATAATCAATTTGCAGCACAAATTTTCTCTTTAAAAATCTGATACTTTTGAAATTTTAGAAGTAAATGGCAGTAATATTCCATTTATTATAATGCATAATTAGCAGACACATTTGCTAATTATGATTTAGGCATAAAGCCTGAGAAACAGAAATTATATAAATCCATTGTAACTTGTTCTCTGATACACACATAAAGCAATCTGTTTATTTACAACAACAACAATAAAAACAAAAAGTTTAATCTTTATAGTCAAAGTCTGGCTTGTGAAGACTTACCTCCATTTCTTGGGGGAGCAAATAGAAGCCAACAGAAATACCTCTTAAAGGTCTTTACAAAAATGTTTGTTGAACAAACTTTGATATCCAAATACATAAGTAGTTTTTTAAATCTGCAAGTTTCAATGTACAGTAATCTTTCCAGAATACCTCTTGACACTTTGAAATTTATTTATTTATTCCCTACCAGATTGCTTATTAAACAACTTCTTTATTTTATTATTATGAAACAAGGAGTTTGCACACCAAAGGTTAATTGAGAGTTTCAAGATTTTTTTCAGTATCCCATACTGAAATACACAGGCAAAGCTGTCTTGTGCAGACATTTTCAAATATCAATTTATAAATCTCTTTTTCCCAAGGAAGTGTCCGTAAGAGCTTGTGTGGTATGGCCAGGGCTCCAGGCTCCTGGAGACTGTGGTTATAAACCTCCAGCGTAGCCACATTCTTCTTGTCTAGCCTTGTAATTTTTTTGCCAGGTACTCTGTACATTAAGTTGTTTCATTTCAATTGCCCTGAGGGTTTCTCCCTCACTAACTAATGGGGAGCTTGATGCATCATTACTTTAATATAGAACAATGTGATAAAGCTGTAGGATTCTCCAGTAAAAAAAATTACTGGTTCTGCTCTTAATAAATTAGTTCTCTAAATAGTCAGCTGTACATCAGCAAGGCCTTTGTATTTAGAATGGTATTTAGGAGAAATATTTTACTGGCCTCAATTAATTTCCATAAAACAAAGGATAATTTCAAACAGTTTACCTGCACACACAAACAAAATATGGAGACAGGGTGAAGATATGAACTTTCTTCACAGAAAAAACACAGACCACTGCATATTCATAAATGTCAAGAACAGGTTTGTTTTCTTTTAATAGCCTAATTAAACTGAAACAACATAGGACATTGGGGGCTACAGTGACTATAGCCTACCAAACCTAGTGTTGTTTGTAAAAGCAGAGGTTGTGTTTTGTTGTTCATTCTGTAAGACCCTGGTCTGAAGCCTCAGGATGGCTTAGGAATCTTTTCCCAGTCACCTAAATAGAGCTGAGGCAGTTCAGAGAAAAGCTGCCAGACTGTGGACAAATCTCACTCTGTCTACTTTCCTATGGACTTAGTTCCCAATCTTGCATTTCTCTGTATTTTGCATGTCCTTTGTTTAAAGTTTTTAATTATCACATTCACGTTTTCCTCTCACAGCAATCTCAGTGGGGAGAGACCATCTTAAAATATGTTTTATTGGTAGTCTTTTCCTCTGTGGTGCTGTATGTTGGGATAACAGTTTAGGTATCTCCTGTTGACTTAAGCTGTCTACCATATACCTTCATCTCTTTCATTTCTGCTAGCATCCTCCAGCACTTTCCTTACTGACTCCTGTGCATCTCTGCCTGTGACCTTCTGTCTAAATCTTAAAGATTAAGAGCTCCCAAATGCTTTTACAGACATAACTGATGGGGTTTAGAACAGTTGTTGCTATTGTCAAATCCTACCGTTGATGTGGAGCTGAATATCAGAAGGTCATGGCACTGGCACCTTAAAAAAACCCTCATTACTTTATCTCATGGAGTCCAACAGGATTCTGGATGTGAAGTGCATCCAGCAACACAAACATTAATTCCTACTTCTTAGCAAAAAGGGTGATGCTTCTCATATTAAATTACACTGCCTCCCAAAAATACTTGGTTTATAAAATATTTGATTTCTTCCAAAAACTTGAGCCTTTTTCTATGCCTGGGAAAGAAAAAAATAGTAATTTAAGTTGTGAAAAGGAATAATTATCTATTATATTAATAACATATTGATAATCTACCTCTTCATGCCACGTGTTCAGAGTGGAGCCTTCCTTGCTCTGTGGTTCAGTGGTTTGGAAATCCTGGCTGAATGTTCTTTGGAGAATTCAGCTGCCTTCTAAACTCCTTTTTATACAGTGTATCAGGATCTGTGCAAGGACAAAAACATGGGTTAATATCTCAGCAACTGTACAGAAAAATTATGATGCTATAAGGTCACGCTCATGTAAAGGGGCAGATCTGGTCCCAGGAAAATCAATAAAGTTTTGTTATTGACTTTGCTTGGAGCAGCATTGATCTCTAAAGGCAACAAATGCATTGAATTAGGTTAGTAAATTACTGTTCCCACGACCAAGTTAAAAGACAAATGAGTAGTTAAGTGAGAGTCTGGTTACAATATCACATCACAGGGCTTCCTGGTTATTTTCTTGTGGAATTCAGACAGCAGAATTTCAAAGAAAAATATTCTCCAACCAGCACACACGGGAGTTTTATATATATAAAAAAAAATCATTTACAAACAGAAAGATTGTAAATCTGTCTCACACCAAAAGAAACCTAAAAATCAAAGTTAAAGACATCCTGTTAGAAGGCTGAATGAAAATCAGCTGATTTCTTGACTGAGAGTTTCACACAGTTCTGGATAAATACATTAGAAAATACATTCTGTCAGGACTAAGTATTTAATTTAAATATGTTTTCAAAAATTCAGACTATATCTTGATTAATGAAGCTTTTCTTGATTAATGAACCATTGCAGAAAATCTCTGTAGGAGAATGCCATATCAAAATTAAGAAGCTTCTAATACAGACTTTTAAAACTTTTCAAAGTGGATATTGACACAGGTCTTAAGACTTGCATGATCCATTTATATGCACAGATTAGAAATTATGGCATTTCCTTTTTGCAGAGGTCTCACAGTGATTACATGGCACAGTCAGGCAGTTCTCAGAATGAAACACTCCACAGAAAAAGATGACCTATAATGCAATAGGTTATGTACCACAGAAGACAGCCTATAAATATTTAAAATGTTGAATACAAGAAAAAGCATATTTATTTTTATTTGCCGTCTCATTCCAAGGGCAGAAGCACCTTCATTGCTAAAGATCCTGACTCTGCATTACTCAAATATACATAGATATATGAATAGATAATAATAAATAGTAATACAAGGAAATAAAATTATTCCTGTGTTTATAAAATTCCTCTTATACTGAAATCATTGTTAAGCAAGCACTTGGCCAATAAGAGCTCTTCAGTGGATAAATTCTTAATGATGGAAACTAGGCTAACACTTTTAAATTCTGTTTGCATATGACCTTATTTTCTTTCTCCCCTTTCCTTAGACTGGAATATAACCATTTCTTGCTCCAAAAAACCTACTTAAATTTGAGTGCTACAGAGAAGACAAGCCAGTGCAAAGTACTTAAATTCCTAAACAAGCAGTCGGGCTCAATGTAAAACTGACCTTTTTGATTCGAGAACTTTTTTTGAAAATTCAACGTGACACACATAAAATCTTTATTGTCAGCAAGCAGTTTAGAGCCAGTTCTGTAATCCCAGTGTGGGACCTAAAGTGCACACAGGAAGCTGGATTCAATTTTTCACTTAATTCCAGAAGTTACCCATTATCCTTCCTTACTAAGTAAAAGGGTTACTTTTCCTTGGCAAGCTCCTTGGTACGCAGAGCTAAAATTGGGTCTCAGTCACAAAAGACCTGTCAGTAGACATTAAATTATCTAATTACTACTGAACGTGTTATTGAACAAGTCATATTTAAAGTAGGAATAACACAAATCAAAATCCATTCTTAAAATAGCCCTAAGTGATACACACACACACCAATCCAGCTTCAGCATTCTGCTGCTGTCTCATCCACACAGTGTCCAGTGTGAGTCATGGCTGAGACTTGTGAAATGAAACATTCTCACTACTTTTAGCTTAATAGGAGATGTGGTGAGAAGCAATGCAAGGAAAATAAAGCCGTCCAATAAAGATTCTAGTTTTAAGAAAACAACAATTTCAGTCCATAGAGGTTTTATTCATCAATAACAATTGCAGTGAGACTCAACACAGAAAGTAGATCTTTAATATCAATAAAACAAAATGCTACCTTGCTAATGAAGACATACGAGTTTATTGATTAGTTGTGCAGGAATGTTTATGTTGGTTTTGCTTCTAATTGCTCATATATGGATGAGCTCTTCAATTTTACTGCATCTGCAAGCAAGGACTTGTAGAAATGGTAGTAAGGGGTTTATTATAGCCACTCTCCCCCCTCCCATCTTTCTTACAGCCTACATTCCCCCAGGCTGGGTTCTGCTCTGCTTGGTGTGCACTAAGCACAGGCAGAGTAAAGTAGGGCCACGTTCAGCCTATGGAAATCCAGCTCACCTCAATCATGAATGGGTTTAGCAAACACTGACCAGACTCTGCTGCCACTTCACTGCCAGGGACCCGGGCTGCAGGACCCACAGACACCAACACAGCCACAGGCACCAGCAAGAAGCCAAGAGAATGAAAACCCATCAAATCATGCAGAGGTCCTCAAAAGCTTTCCATGAGGACAGTCCCTTGAAGGAAGTGATCCACAGACATTTGTCTGTCCTTGTTATGGCCAAACTACCTGCCCCAAAAGCTTTGACCTTAAGAGTGCTCACAGCAACTTCTCAGAGAGCAAGCTCCACAATCTTAGGCTCTTGGAACAGGGAGAATTGCATAACCTTCAAAGAGTATGAACGAAATGAGGTTTAATATACACAATACTTCTAAAGCTTCTTTGATTTTTCTTTCTTTTTGCTTGGTTTCTTCTAATGATATGGACCAGATTCAAAGTTCACAGCCTGATCCGGCTCTAAACCTATGAAGTTTCAGAGGTGTGCAGATTCAGTGTTTGGTTTTGTCTGACTTCTTAGAAGAAAATATCAGGAGAGATTTTCTTCGATTAAGACCAGCTGCATCTGCTATGACTGTCTATAGCAAATTAAGATTTTTGTACTTTTAGAGATGGAAAATCGCATAAAAAATTACTTTTGCTCAAGAATTTGTTCTTAACATTTTTCTTACTGAGATCCACCAAGGAAAGGGAGAGGTAACAGCTTTTAATTACAGTGTGTTTTCTTGCTAGTTGGACATTTCTAATTTTATTGCCTGTGGGCATTCTGGGAATTAAAAAGGGAGAATATCCTACATTCCTAACAGAAACCAAAAACTTCTAGAGCTCAGTGCAAAACTGCATTGTACTGCATTTTACATACAACATTTTTCAGCATATAATCAGAGTTTTTTCTGCCTTCATTTAAAAGCATGTGTCTTTCTCAACAAGGATGCACAGAACTAGTCTAGGTGCTCATTGCTCAGTGCTCCTGCCTACATCATGACTTTGGAGCAAACAGGACCTTTCAGCCATTTCCAGATTACTCCAAAGATCTCATCTCTCAGTTTGTTAGCCAGACTGAATATAAGTACCCAGGGGCATGGAAGTACAGAGATTTCTGTAGGCCATTTGAGTCCTAACCTTACTTCACAGAGCAGGACCTGCTACGTTTCTGCCACTGCCTTCCCCTAGGTGTGTCATTTTTATTCAGATCACTTAGAAACTTAACAGGATCCTCAAAGTACACCTTGGAGTACTGGAGTGCTTTTTCCCAAAATACCAACTAATCTACCCATTTTATAAGTCAATACTATCATTCAATTTTCAATGAAAAAATAAAAAAATAAAAAGACATGGATCCAGAAAATAAGACAGAATATAGTGAAAAACCCATTAGTATTGTGACAATTAAGCATCAACGACTGCTATAAAGAAAATAGTTATTTAGCCAATTTTGCTTTGATTCCATACCTGCCAGGACTCTGGTTCTCTGGCTTTTTTCAAAGCATCACAAGAGACCAGAATTCACTGATTACAGGATAAATTACATCTTTTTCCTTATATGCAAGGCATGATACCAGCAGAAAGGATTTGATAATCTTAAATCCAGTCTGATTTTGACATAAATTATTAGTTATTAGTTTTGGTGTGTTTCAAGAAGTTGCCATTGAGCTGAACACACTAAAATTCCCACAAATTTTCTTGGGAAAATGGCCTTGTATAGTAAGAGGAACTATTTATTTTTATATCCTTTAAAATCCCACCATATATTTAGTTATCTTTTACTAATCTGACCCAGGAACTAAATCAGAATCGTTAGGACAGTGAGGATTGCTTTCCTCCTTGAAATTCAAAAATACAAGCCAAGGGTGAAAGCATGATAAATAAGTGTGGACTGCCCCATTTTAATGTTTTCATAGTGAAACTGGTAGACAATCTTCTTGATTAAAGCAGATTTTAGAAATCAATGCAGAAGTGATGCTGTTTTCTGAAATATTTAAATGAATATCGGCAGAATAACTTTTGCAATTATTTTGCAGCTTCAGTGCTAGACTATATTTGACAAGGATGGAGGGTTAGTGGGACTCTTCTGTCCATGTCTACCTTGGTGCCTGCCTAAACAAAATTTCTCTGAACCTCATTTATAAAGAAGTAGCTGTCAGCCCTAATTTCCACAGCAGTTATTATACTACTAACACAAAGTGTTTACATTAATAATCTCCTTCATATTACATGCCATCAGAATCCACAACTACTTATTTTGAACATGTCAATGACATATTAACCAAAATCTGTGAATGTTCTCCCAAGAACACAGTGCAAGCCCTCAATTGGCTGGCTGCATTTGAGCAGCTGGCTCTGTAGAAAGTACTTTGAATACCCACACAGTTTATTAGAAAATGCTTCCCTGTCCAATTTAAATGTGGAGGAGCCAGGACTATTTTCTCTGGACAGTAAATATCTGGTCAAAATTGGTTTTTGTTCCAGAAGCAAGCAATTAAAAAACCAAAACAAAACAAACTCCTATAAAATAAAATTTGCTTTGTTTATAAAGGCACATGCTATTATTAATATTATTATATTAAAAAAAAAAAGAATAACCCAAAGTCTTAAAAAAAAGTTTGAAATACTTTTCAAATGAAATTTCGTTGATATATCTATGGATCAAACACACAATCTCGTCTTCTTAAAAAGAAAGATTTTTCAAGTAAAAAATTGACAAGTTCTTTAAAAGTTCTTTACAAAAATCCCCAAAAGACATTCAGATATGGAGCAAAAATTTAATTCTTGGACTTGTTCAATATGATGAATAAAAGTTGTAATTTTCTACACTGCTTCTTCCTAATGAGGAAAGACATCCCTTCTTATTCAGTCCCTCAGAAATCTTGATACATAAAATTCCACAGGGACTGGCTTTCCAAACCTATGATCTCTTTCCTTTAAAAGTATTTCATATACTTGTAAATATGTATGTATATATGAAATCATAAAAGGTGTATCTTCTACAGATACAGCCTAGAAGGTACCACCATAATTAGCAGATAAAATATTAGGTCATAAAATATTAGTAGAGCAGGACTGGATGTGCTTGGAAAATATGGCCTGCTCATTGCCATATTTTAACAAAATAATAAAATAAGGAAGAAAAAGTTAGCAGTAACTCATCATTCAATGCACAGGACATTTTGCACATTTTAGGGCCTTGCAAACAAGTGCCAAACTTTTATCCCTGACTTGTAGAGACATTCACTATGTTTACAATAAACATATTTATCATCAGTTACATTTCAGATATCAGACATATTTCAAGCTCAAAAAATTTACCTTTGCAGTAGAAAATATATCTAAATGAGAATTAGCAGTGGGAAAATACCTGAAACTCTGATCTCCTTTCTTTTAAAGACGTCAGAAATTAAATATTTGCACTGACATCAATGGGGCATTAAATCTGTAATTCCATATGTGTGAAAGCTTGTTAGGATTAAAAGTGTAGAAGGATGCTGTACAATAAATCAAAAACTTTGCAAATTCTGCAAGGTTGCTGAAGTGAGCCACTCCAGGCAATCAGGATATGAAAATTAAATCAATTTATGGGAGGAAAAACCGTACTTACCCTCTAAGTAATAATTACTTCTAGTACAGTAACACCTGGATAGTTCAATCCCGTTATTCATGCAACTATACACACATAAAGAGAAGGAAGGTTCTGGACCCAAAGGTCTAAACCTTTTGGCTTAATTTTTAAATACTCAAAAGACTGAGTCAACCCTGGGTTTACTGGGCACATGGTCAAAGAGGAGAGTGATTTGGACATCAATTTCTAACTGAAGCACTGTACAAGAAGGCTCAAAACTAAGGTTATTTCAGCTAGATCAGGTTGGACCTATTTTCCATAATGAATGTGAGAAAACTTTATATAGATAATTGCTGCAATAAGATAACAGCTGTTAGTACGGTTTACAGCTTTTATTTATATTTAGCTCTTCAAAATGACTACCATGATGAAATGAAGTAACAGAGAAAATGGTCCAATGGTTACTTTATCTCCCATTAAATCTTTTTTCTATGAGCAGCAGAATTAGGTTTGATACCCACTGGCCCCCATGCGACCTCCACTGGCAAAATCTTTATGTGACAAATTAAATTTCTTCCATCTAGCTGTTGTTTACAGATTAACCTTGCTCTGGAACAGACCTTCAGCAGTGGAGACTCCATGCCAGTAGAGGTGTACTAAAATCAAGAGACAGACAGCTATAGACAGCAGATCAGATATGTTCTTAGCCAGCCACGTGGTAAAAATACACAGATTTCAAGTTCCATAAAGAAAGCTCTGGCACCCTGGTACAGAGAGGTCAGCAGAGCAGGCCTCTCCAAAAAAAACCAATGAATTTCTTGAGCTGTCTTCTGGCATGCCTCAGTCCTGTGAATCAAATAACTGAGGAAGGCTCATAAAAGTGAGTAAACAAACATAAAAGGGTGGCCCTGAGTGCTATTGTATTTCAGAGCTGGCTCACTGCTCTTGTTAAAGGGCTGCTACAGACATATACAAAGAATCATATGAATAATGCTGGAGCCATCTACCTACAGCACAGAAACGTGATCTTTTCTGTTCAAATGTGTCTGAAATTTGTTAGAACTGGAAAAAAGATTATGCTTGCCTAAAAAGGCCATGATCTCACGCTCAGTGCCTTTTTTGATACAGGGTTGGGAGGTGAAAAAAGCCCAAAAATTTATTCAGCATTTGCTGGCTTAATAACTTTAACATACCATTTCTGATGAAGATGAAAAAATCAGACTTGTAAAAACTGATCATAAAAAAGAAAAGAGAGGCTTTAACTAACAAAGGAGGAAAGGAAACTATGGGAGGCAGCTTAATGCTTCAACATCGGGTAACAATACAAAAGTCTGAAGTCTTTAACTCATTAATTTGAAAGGCTTTGGCTCCAAGCCTTTATTTTGGCTTTTCATTTTTGTTTGTTTGTTTTTCTTTCCCAAAGGAAATCTGGACTGTAGATGATTACTTTGAAAACAAAGCAGTACAAAACTGTGGCAGAGAGACTCTTCAAAAGAGATAATTTGAAGAGTATAACATGCTTTAAATTAACGCTCAGTTGCAACAGTGGCGGGCCTCAGGGTTTGGTGACACAGCCTCACATTAATTACTTGCTAACGGAATGGGATTTTCTGCAATACAACACAAGGATAAATATTAGGATAAGTAGCTTCAAGAGGCTAGGCTAAAAGAAAGCCTTTTTTTTTGAAAACATTAAGAAATCTGGGGAGGTTAAATACAAAGTTGAAACTAATACACATACACACAATGCCCTTTTCTAATTAGCATGAACCTCTGGCTACGGATCTGCTCACAGAAGAGCACTAGAGATAAGACAGCTGTTAATGTCCACAACTGAATAGCAGAGACTTTTAATCTATTAGGAAATTAAATACTACATTCAGAGTAGCAACATAAGTTGACTATTAATTTAGAATACAAGGAGATCTGCTAAATTTTCCTAGAACTACAAACTGATTTCTAGTTAATCTCTGTGAGGATTGGACCTGAACTCATGAACCACCGCTGATCAAACAGCATCTTTACAGACCATGAACTCCCTGTTCAACCTTTTGTGGAAGTTTGATCATTTAGAAAATGTTCAATAAGAAATGCTGTGAGCCAGAACTGTGTTACTTGGGAGAGCTCTCGTGAAACACCTCAGAGGATCCTGCTGGAGCACTGCTAACCACTTACACATTAGGGGCACACCTACAGAGCATTGGATTCTCCAGAAGAGTCATTTCTATTCAGCAGAAGCAGCAGCAGGATTTCAAATTCACTCTATGATCCAGATGGAAAAATGAAACTATTTTCCCTTTAGCTACTGTCTCAACCTCTGACAAGCCATGACTTAATTATGCTATCACCTTTGGTAATGTGCCTAGTCAAAACTGTCTTACACTACTGTGTGTTTTTAATAAACTCATTACAGTTATACAGGAGGAAAATAGATTTTTCTGTGATCAGGATCTCTGCTTTATAGCAGAGTGGAATCAGTCAGAATAGGGGTGCCAGAGGCCTGCCCCTCATCTACCTCCTGGAAATTCCTCAGCTAGGGAAATGCTCTTCCACTATTTAAAATACAGTTGCCTATAAAAATTCACATTTTAAAATTTCACCTTTTATCTTAGTTTTCTAGTTGAATGTTTTGGAAGGTAGATAAAACACTGCACTCCCTTGTGGATTAAGAAGTGTAATTAAAGTTTGGGTTGGAGGGACAGGACCTATGCTACTGTCTGTGGCTTGAAAAACATATAAAACCACAGCTCAAGAAAAATCATGGTAGTTCCAACATGTTGTTTCAGCTGCTCTGTTTGCTAAGGCAAACTTTTTCATTTTTGGTCAGAGTGGACGAGCCCTAACTTGTACAAACCTCCATGTAATTCCAAATCTTACACTTGCTTTCTGTGAGACCAGGGGTCAGGTGAAGTGGTGTTAAGGCATGTTTGCCAGAGAATGGAAACATGAAACATTTCACACTCTTACCCATCAATACAAGAGAGAAGAGAAGTGGCAGGTACCACAGAGTTGAAAAGTATCCTCTTCAAGGCAGCAGCTGTTTGCTCTAAAAAATGCAAGTGGCCACTTCCTGGAATCAGCTAGGAATGCCAGGGACAATTCTGGAAAAAAAAAATCAAATAAGTAAATAAATAAATAAATCCCAGCAAAATAGAAGCCTGCCTCCCAGAGGGTATTTTCTAAGAAGGTGTTTAAGAGCATGGACAAGAATAAACATTGCCTCACTGTGGAGGTGGAATGCTCTGCCTTCTATGGATTTTTAGAATTAGTTCAAGGAAAAATTAGTAGAGTGTTCCAAACATTCCAGGTGACCTGTGCCAAATGGAGCAGCTGGCATTCACAGAGTAAATTAGATGATTATATTAAAGATGAATGGCACAGCTTTACAAAAATAAATATCTAACACTGTAGGAGCAGTCCTAACAGATACAAATGAACATAGAATGAAAGTCTAGGAATGAAAATCAGACTCTCCATTTACTTTCCCACCATGAGCAGGATTCAGACTTGTGAGTGTATAACAAATATGATGTGATTTTTTTAGGTTTTGCAAAAAGAAGTCCCCATCACTGTAGCATTTTAAGCACCTACCAACATCTTGTCACCTGGGAAAGATTGTACCAAGATCAGAACAAAGGTATAGTTTGATCTTACTGGAAACCAGAATACCTTCCACAAAAATATCTTGATGCTTTTCTCTGTGGTAAAATGAAAGCAAAATGTTGGGGGTTTGGGGAGTAGAAATGTGAACAGACTTTCTCAGAAGTGGAAATTTCCCAGTGCTTTCAATATTTGGCCTAGATAGGATTTCTTTTTCTGAAGTAAAAACCTGAAGCTGCATCTTCATATCCCTTTGAGAATGTCTCAAGCCTGTGCTACAGGCCATTCTGAGCACTAAACACTCTCCTGCTCCAGAGACTGTCTAAACTTGGCCCAAAAGGACAATGTTTTTCTATAAAATATTCCAGTCTTTATGTGGAGGGGTGGGGACAAAAGCTTCCTGCGAAATGCTTCAGCAAGTTCTAGTTGTGGGTCTGCAGCCTTTCTGTAATGGAGTATTTGTGTTGGCAGTAATAGGATTACCTGCACCATTAAAGGTTGCAGGAGCTCTCCATTGGCAGGTGCAGTAAATGAAGAAAATTATTTTCAGACTCTTTGGTTTATAACAGAAGGGCTTAATTATAGCTACAATGAGGCTGAGCTGCACAGATCATGGTGATCAACATCAGCTCCAAAAACAACATGCTACATCTGAGGGGTGCTGGGAGCAGCACTGTGGGATAATGATGCATGGAAGCAGCTTCCTCAGGTTCTGAAAAGGAGCGAGAAGGCAGCAGCATATTATTTCCTTCCCCATTTGAGGATGATCAGGAAAAGAAAGCATTCTAATGTGCTCTCAATGCACCACACAGTGCAGTCAAACCAAGGCAGTTTCACACGGGCTCACACTTCTGCTGAGCACTGCTGCAGCACTCATGAAAAGCCATGGAAAAAAAAAAATCCATGAAAAGCCTCAGGACACTGAAGAACCAAATCCAAAACCAGATCTGGCTCACTGTTATGGAAGAGGCTGTGGGAAAGAAAAATAATCAATTCCTAGCTAATGGAAGGCATTACTTTTAACTCGTTCTCAATCCTGAGGCTCCAATTTGGGGTGAATTGTCCTTCTACCCTCTCAGTCTGAAGAATTTCTTTTTTTCCAGTGAGCAAAATGTGTCAATTAACTAAGTCTATTTAATATCCCGATTCTAAAAAGCCTTCCTCTTACCATCAGTCCTATTAAAATCAGTAGTTATTCAATCAAGTAAAGATGATGACCCAAAGAACCATGGCTGGTCCAAGATCTAAAAGGAAAAATTTTGCCTAAAGCTCCTGACTGACAGAGATAGATCTTTTTTAAGACAGCAGTAGTACTTAGGCAACTGGCCAAAGACCAAACTAATAAATCTAATCTTGAACATATATGTATATATCTACACATATATTTTTCAGGGTTGTTTATTCAGGTATTAATTATATTTGAAACAATGCCAGTATCAACACAAAGCAGTAACTAAGGACATGATCCTTTAAAGATCTGAGGATAGTTATAAACTTTGCAAAGTCCATCTGAAAAGAAGAAATGGGGATTAACTGTACTGAATACAAGTCTGGATTTGTACTTACAAAATTAGGTCAGGCTGCCACACAAATCCATCAGAAGAGGAGTAAGCCTTGTACAGAACTCTAGGGCAGAATTCTCTATTATTTCAGGTACTTTTGTCTACAGAAGAGCTTACTCACAGGCTAATGCTGAAGCATCCAAGCAGCCTGGCAAGGTGGTGATAAGGAATACAGTGGGGAAGACTCATTTCCTCACACAGTGCCCAAGACATCTGCAGAGCCGATGCGCTGCGAGCCCTGGAGTCCAGAATATCCCTCATTGATTACTCTGAACAACTCACACATAATAACAGGTCTGAGCCTTGCACTTCCCTTCTGTTCCCCTTCCTCACGTGCATTTGTACCAGTGAATGTCTTTCCCAGGGAATTTGCCTGCAGCAGAATCCACGGAATACAACACTGTGCAGATGCATGCTGCCTTTTTTCTTACAGATCCTCTCTTTGTGCACACATTTGAAGACGTGTCACGGAGTTATTCCTTTGTGCTCAGTTAAGTGCAAGAACAGTATTTCCTGTGCTGTCCCAGCCAAGGAAGCACACGTGCAAAGCTGTCAACAGGACAGGCAGCAACAGCTCTGTATGAATTAAAGGAAATGTTAGAGATGCCTCACAAAAGCTACTAACAACTAGTAATGACAGTAGTTAAGGCAGCCCTATGGCCCAAGGTATTTTGTAGAACAGTTTGCATCAGTGAGGGGGAAGCTTTAAAGCCTGTACTTTAAATGCTTTGCTATTGGGATTCCAATCACTGCTTGCCAAAATTAAACAGCAGTGTCCACCTAGCTCAAAGTGACCACCACAGAATCGTTCTGGACCATACCTTCCTAACCAGATTCTCTTGCTGAGAGAAGGATTGAGCAAGATTAGGCTCCCTTTCCATTTTTTTTCAGTGATTCTTGCATTTCAGAGGTAGGTTTTTCTATCAGATCATATTGCAACCCAAATGGCAGTCTTTCTTCAGTTAAAACACCCTGATACTTTTAACAAATAAAAATAGTCTGAATCAAATGATCTTGGAATCAGAACTCTAATTTAATTTTTGTGGAGCAGGTGATTAGAGGAAATTATTCAGCATAAACAACACTGGATTAAAAGCAAAACAAGCTTGCTAAAAATTACTTCTATTTTTCACTTTATTCCATGCCCCATCTGCTTCTGATGACTTCATTTCTGCTTCTCAAGATCTGGGGAGATCAGTATTTATTAAGAGAATCTATACCAGTCAAGATTCTAAGACCTAACGCTATGGTATAAAAATATAGACAAATTGAATTCACATTGGTAATGGTAATTACACAACTGAATTGTTGTATATTTATAGAAGCAGACTCCAGAAAGTTCCAGCTGTAGCAATACTGACAGAAGCCAAGATGGCCTTTATAAGAAACTGGGAGCTGTTGCCTTTTGCTTGTTGGTTCCAAGTCTGCCAGCCCTGTCCTGGGGGTACAGCAACCACCTGCTTCCAAAGGATTCTGAGGAACAGCACACTATTCTAGGTAAATTAGAAACATTTATGCAAACCCGTTTTTAGCTTTACTCCTTGTGGTACAGATTAGTCTCCAAAGTAAAATGACTAAGACAGAGTGTAATTGATGCACTGCACTTCAGTGCTCTTCCAGTGTCCGTGCGGGCTGCTTCTAGAAAAGGGAGATGGATCCCTCAACCCTCCTGTCTTAGTTTGGAAGACAGATGTGTGCTAGAGAAGGCAGGAGCCTCCCTTGGAATGGAGAATGTAAGCCCCCTCCCTCTGAATTGTTATAAATTTGAAATTAAGGGGCTCTCAGGCAGGAGCGAAGGCACTGCGGGAACGGGGCAGGGAGAGGCGAGGGTCAGGATTCCCGGATTCAGGAGCAGATGGGGCTGGGAGAGGCGAGGGTCAGGATTCCCGGATTCAGGAGCAGATGGGGCTGGGAGAGGCGAGGGTCAGGATTCCCGGATTCAGGAGCAGATGGGGCTGGGTCCGGCAGGACTGGGAGGGTCAGGATTCCCGGATTCAGGAGCAGATGGGGCTGGGTCCTGCAGGACTGGCAGGGTCAGGATTCCTGGATTCAGGAGCAGATGGGGGT
>JAWWMU010000013.1:18308055-18321567 GCA_035048155.1 Cinnycerthia olivascens
GTCTGTCCCTCCAAGAGAAAACTCCTCGAGAGAAAATGTAGCCAGATGCCACACTCTTCTCCCGACTTCAGCTACTTCTTTTGTCTTTCTTATGTATCCCTAAGTGATGCCTTGAGGAGCTAGAACAGAGGCTAGACAGAGTTAGGAGAATAAAGTGGATATTTATTGAGGTGCCTTCAGAGGCCACACTCTGGCAATACCAGTGCCACAGTAGTGGCTCTGCCCAGCTAGCTCCAAGATGGAAGAAAAAGAGGGCTTGGTCACGAGATCTCACATTTTCATATGTTTTAGTCCATTTGTATACAGAAGTCAACTGTCCAATTAATAGCCTCTAATTATGATGTTTCATCCTCCTTGCTTGCTTACTTGCCCACCCTCCTCTTTTCATGTTTTTTATGCTTTGGTCCTGAAGTTTGAAGAGATTGTCCTAGAGTTCCCAGCTGGAATAGGATTGTTTCGTCTTCACCAGCCTGTGAAAAGGTCCTAGTAACCCTTAATGTAAAGCTGCACACCAAAGCAGAACAGAAAAACTTAAAACTTAAGGCATCATAAGTACCCACAAGTATCCAGTAATTTTTTCCTAGGGAAAAAATTCTATAAGAAAGAAACCCAATCTCCGAGACCTTGTCTTACATGCCCTTTTCTACAAATCCATCTGAACTGGGCTCAGGTTGGGATAGTCTAATCCAAGTATGGACTTTATGCCTTGCATATCAAGAGTATCCCTCATTTTTGGATACTGCAAAAATTGTGGCTGTTCCATCCACGAGGAGGAGGCTGGCACTTTATCCTTAGGGACTTTGTATCTCATTTCAGAGAATATACTTGCTTTACAGCCTCTCACTGAGTCCTGTTCAGCTACTCTCTGTTTACTGTCTACCTAGAATACTGAAAACACACAAACATCCTTTGGGAAAGGATCAATACTGTTCCTGTTTTCTCATGCTTTTCATCTCCACCTCAGTCCATCTATCCATGCTAAGGCCACAGCACATTCAGAATGGGCTATTTCTAGAAGTGTTGCTGTTACAGCCCTCCCAGTGCTATAGAAATATAATTAATCATATATATTAATTATAAACCACATCTGCACCAGAGATTGGCGGTGCTGCACAACCAACCTGTTCAGAAAGGAAACCAAAATCATAATGGAGAATTAATAAACTGTCATAGGTTTGCAGAATTATTAGACCAGGGCTTGGACAAGATATGGATTCTTCTATTAGCTTTCCAAGAAGACAGAACAAAAGGATGGCAATCTTGCATTTAACACACTGTAGCATGCAGCACAACAGAGCATCTGTTTAACACCCTGTAAACCTCACTCCAGAGCCTTGCCTTTAAGAAAGAAGTGAAAAAATAAAGGGAGAAAGTGTCCTTTGGCCTTTGAAACACATTCTCTTCCTTACACAATAACTATGACTGATTCATGCATCACAATAGTATATCTTGCCAGCTCAGGGCTTGGCTTAAGGCTTAAGTTTTTAATAACATACTTAATATTAGCATCCAGGTGTAAGCAACAGCAAGCAGAAGTTAGCATAGTATTTCTGCTCCTGCATGCATTTTAGGGCTCCTGAGATTAGCACTGTATTGTTCCTAGATGAAACGGCCAAACTCAATTGCACTAGGTTTGATTGTTCTCATGAATTCTGCTCTTTCTAATCTTCTTCGCTGCTCTCAACTTCCATTTAATAAATCATTTTAGACAGGCTCAACCTTCATGCTCACATAAACTTTATGGAGTGACACATAAAGCAGGCAAAATTTAAGGTTCAGCATGAGTTTTTTCCTGAACTATGACTGGCTTTCAAATGAAAATGTCTTTACCATACCTAAACTACATTTTTTTCATGCTACAGTTCCAAAGCTTGTTCTTGCTCACAAAGGAGCTAATGTGCCTCACCCTTTACCTTGTAACATCAGCAGATCCACAAAGCCTCAGGTTCTGCTTGGGAAAGGAATGTGACAATATCTGCATTTCTTGTTTAAAGGCAACACTAGTGTTTCAATCAGATCAATGGATTCTTAATTCCCTTTAAATAAGAATGTCCAGACATTTATTGCCTAATTGAAAGAACTGCAGCTTCACATTTCAGTCACCTTTTCCAAACAACTCCACAATGGCTCTGCCTGTTGCTGTGTTGGAAAAGAAACGCTCAGGATTAGTCTGGACACTGAACCATTTAGGAGGAGGTGAGAGGTGGATGGGTGTCTCCCCACTTCCCCATTTTATTAGGATGGTATGTTGACACGTATTGAACTAGGCAACAAAAACAATTTTTTTTAATTGTGACCCTGTATATAGAGTGTGATTGTTGGGGATTTGGTCACTCCAGAGAATGTCACTAACCCTATGGACAATCAGCATTTTACCAGACTGCACTGTAGGGCGTTTCAAACAATTAAATAGTTTTAAAGAATGTGATTTTCAATTGACTGAAAAAGACAGCAAGTTGTATATTTTAAAAGCACCAGAAAAGAAACAGGCCTATTCATACTTACTTCAGAAAGAGGCACTAAAATAGACTAAGGTGAATATAAACTAGAATAATTTATCATGGCCATTCAGATGTAATTTCTATAAAGAAGAAAATACAAATGGCTGAACTTTAGGGCCATAAAATTGCCTTGAAATATCAATAACAATTAACATTTACATTCATCTCAGTACCTATTGGAGTGCATGCTTCTTAAAGACATAATCAGAAGGCAAAATAAAACAAAAATCATCATTGTAAACAACCATGAAATTTGAGGGTTTGCCTTCCTTCTAATCCAAGCTTAAGTAATGCTAATGTCTGTCCCATTCCTGCTTCAGCCCTAACAAAGCATAAATAAACAATTAATTGTAGTCAAAAATTGGGGGGGAAAAATTACTTTTAACTTTAGTCAGAAATACTATATTTTAAAAATACTATTTCCCATGCTTCCTTCATCCAAAGACAACAGCACGTAGTGAAGTGGGTCAGAGCTCAGAGGATTACTGTATTTAGTAACTGGCATGCAGGAGACTTTATTTGTGTAAAACTGTATTTGTTTTCTAATAAAATCATATTAATATCTTTGATGATTTCCATAGAGTTCACGTCTATCTCTCTTCAATTCAATTTTTAAATTCTGAGGATAAATTAATTAATTCCATAAACTCTATTGCGATATGCTCCCCAAAAGCAAACAAGCAAGCAATACCTATCATGATTTCCATTAAGAAGTAAATATCAGCAAGGGAGAAAGGTGCTGGACAAGAACAGACTGTTACTCTGCTTCTACCACAACCAACACAGTGTGGGTATTAATCAGCATGCTGAAAGTCCCAAATTAGGTTTTAGTTTGGATAGTAGTTTGAATCTGGATCATGTTCATGTTCATTCCATTTTTCTCATGATTCAAAATAAAATATTGGCCATCAGAGGAGAAATTTTCGCAGGAAATTCACAAAACCTTGATGCACAGTGTGGGTATAGGATTGCAGAAAAGTACGTTAAGCCAAAATTTTAAAGGTACTAGCTTCAGTCAGTCCTAACTGGTCACCTAACATGTTTTGAGGATATAAGCCTTCCAATCATTCCTCCATTTTTTCATCTGAAAAATCATAAAAATATTTACTTATCCATTGGGGTTTAAATGCCTTAAAAATTCAGGGTGCTCTGATAGCGTGACTATCTGGGCATGTAAGAATGTAAGATTATTAATAGGTTTGACTGTAGTCCCTGTCTCAGGAAAATCAGTTGGCATTTTGTGTAGAATGAATACTACTGAGACAGTAACTACTGCCTGACATCACAAAAAGGCACAAGATTTACCCCAAGGACTAAAAAACTGAGCCCTGATTTAGCTGTATCACCATCCTACAAATTCCAGGCACTGACTTGAGCTTCTATTTAGCAACTAGAGTTTGAAGTTGACCTGCAGTTAGGAAAGAGAGAGTCTTTTGTAGTGTGAAAAGTCAGGGGCTAAGGATATTCTACATTTGCCACTCTGTATATGGGAAAAACCCCATCATATTGTAGCAAGAGAGAAACTATCACTTCTTCCAGCTTCCTGTGCCTCAGAAACCCCATTCTCAAAGGCTGTGGGAGCTAAGGTTTTTTATTTACTTATTGTAAATAAAGTAATAATAAGTAAATAGTTTTTCTATTTACTTATTGGTCTCAAGTGTTGGGTAATGTATAGCAATTTTATTCTGGCTTAGTACAGTCTTGTATGAGTAGGATTTTTTTTAAATTCTCATCTGGTACTGAGTTGAGGTGAAAAAACCAGAATTACTTGAAAAGTAGGGCTGATTGGGCAAAGGTTTCACACTAGCAAGAATGCTGATATTTCAAAAATATTTTCATCCTACTTTGGTATAAAAAATGAAATTATTCAAAGATATTCCCATAAATTTGTTCCTGAACAGCAAATGATTCCTGAGAGCAAAGAAGGAATCCTCACTTGAGTGCTTACATACCTAAGAAGGTCCACAACTAACTGGTTATAGAAGGAGCCTCAGTCTGTCCCTTTCACATTTAAATAATTTAGAGTAACCCAAAAAGCTCCACAAGAAACAGCTCTTCCCCCATAGCATGTTGGCCAAGGGACTCTCCTGACATGTAAAAGTTAAAGGTAAATTTTTTCCACATTAAAAATGAAGATTTGGGGAAACATATTTCATAACACCACCTGGAAGTCTATCTTGATTTACATGATATTATAGAGTGGTCTTATTGATTTTTACTAGATATTTCTCTCTGATTTTGGACATTGAAAACTTTTTGGTTTGGATATTTCCTCCAACCAAACATGTCTCCATGAAAACTTACAAGTTTGGGAGGTTGTTGTTGTTGTTATTGAATTTGGGTATATCTTTGTATTTATTTATTACTCTTTTTTTAACAGAAAAGCTAAAAAAAATCCCTACATTCATTAATGTTCTTAAAACATATTTAAAATTAGTAATTTCTGTAATCTTTTTCTTCGCTTTTCTAAGAGTTGTGCAATGTCCAGTGTTTAGGGAGGACTTCTTTTAGTCTTGAATGAGTATTCAGGCATGAACTCTATTGTTCACACAGTCTACACATTTGCTCTAGAGAGCAAGCCTGGAAACATTTCATTATAATCCTGCACATGCAATTATGTGGTGGGAACATGATAACACAAAACTGGTAAACAGCCAAAAAAGCTCTCTGAGTCAGAAATTTAAAAATTATTAAGATATGAGATCCACACTGTTGAGTTAAACATTTTGCTTTCCCTCCCCCAGTTAGGTCCTGTTGTGCACTGTTCCCTCACTTCCTCCTTAATCTGAATCATTTAAAGTCCTTGGTATCAGAGAGCAGAAACCATCATTTTACCCTGTAGCTTGTGAAATTTAGAGTACCGTCTTTGCGAAGTCAACAGTACCTAAAAAACCTGAAGATACACAGTGAACAAGATTAATAAATTGAGAGGCTTACTCTATGAAGAACTTCCTCCTTTCTATCTTTGCCTTTGCACTACAAAATGGAAGAGTTCCAGAAAATTCAGGATGTAAAAGGGATGGATGTTATACAACAAAATACCTGTATTATTACCAACACTGAACCTGTCTTATGTCAGCGAAAGTTTACTCCTGAAGAAACACGTGTCCTAAAGAGTGGTTTGTAAGGACAAGTTCATCTTCAAATCCAGGCACTTAACATACCCAAGCTCTGTCCTTTGCTAACTTGGAGCCTTACCTTGGACCATTGAGCTCTCAGAAGGTTTCAGCTGATTGACTTCAGAGGGCTGTGGATCAGAAGATCCTGGTGCATCAACAGCAGCTCTTGAAAGGGAACTGAAAAAGTCAGTCTAATATCACCACATAAAATAAAAAAGAACAGAATAGGACAAAAAGGGGAGAAAGGTATTGCTGAGGTACATAGATGCTCTTTAAATATCTGATAGACTGAAAAACATGTGAGGAATGGATAACATTTACTTACAGAAAAGCTTACAGTGACAAGCATGATGTCATTTACTTTTATCTCCCTGTCAACTGCAGATCCATGTGTACCCTCAGAAAATGTTACCCTGTTACATTATTTTTTTTAATAAAATAAGATTAACTGTGATTCTATCTCCAACATCAACCCAAATGGGATATAGAGGGTGTGACAATTGTCCTGACCTCTTCAGTCTCAGACACTTTTACAGTTTCTCTACCAGAAGCCTCCTCCCGGCAGTAAGGAAGTGACAGCACCCCTCTCTACCCACAAGAAGGCCCTGCCTCTGGCCATTTAGACCAGAAAATGATCTCTTCAGCCATCTCTGAATGCTACTTCCCTCAGAAAAATCCACAATCATCTGAAACTTTACCAATACCCACCAAGAAGCACTTCTGACATTCAGTCTCTCTGCCGTCTCAGAGAGCAAAAACAAAATTATCTGTGTTACACCCAGGACTAAGATTCAAGTTCAGGTTTTAATACACTCTTTGCTTTTCTGAGCCTCTTGGAGGCCCTTGGCATTAGCAGCATGTATTTACTGTGGTCGGGTAAACAGAGCAGAGAGCACAGCACATGGGAGTGATTTAAACTGTGTCATTAGCACACGGCAGGGGGCAGGGCTTCGCTCGGATGGCTCACGCACATACCACACAAATTCTTCAAACAAATAAAGAGCTGTGTGGGGAAGGGACACAAATTTTCCATGCTCTCCCTCTCTGGATTGGAGGGCTGAAACTCTGCTTACGCTGCACACACTGAGGTGTCGCACTGCTCACCTGTCAGGAAGGTTTTGGCAATGCACAAGCAGCTCTAGGACCCTACTGTGGACAGAGAAACATAATGTGATGTATTTCTTAATAGATGCAGTTACCATTTCACTTGAAATATATTAACCCCTTGTGCCTATCACAGAAACAGGTACTGCAGTGAGCAGAGTCCCAGGCAGAGACTGGAAGCACAGACACCACATGAGGCTGGAGAACACCTTTCCCCTTTTGAAAATTTAATGGCGCATTTTTGTGTAGTGGCACAATGAAATGCATCTCAAAAGAAGCATCTGTGAAAGCTCAAGATGACACACCAAGCCATTAATAAATCTGTGTCCTCACCTCTCTGCTGGTACATGGCACAAGGCAAGCTGCTGTGCTCTGGTGCAAGCAGCACTCACCTTACCTGTGACCTTACATTCAAGGACAGAAATGAAACCAAAGGGAGAGGGACAGTACTGAAAGAGGGTAACATACAGGAAGGTGATTTTATACTGTTTAATAAGACAAGACATGATTCTTGATTCAATCTAATTTGGTTTTTTTTTAGTATTATGCTAGTCTACAACACATATCTAATATGGATTAAAATTAGTAGTACTTCACCTAAGTTTTTTAGTCACAGCTTTCTTATAGATAGGTAAATAAAATTCCTTTTCTTTCTTTTAGGAAACCTGAGAAAAAGTTATTCTGGATCAACTTTATTCATCAAGAGACGCAAATATTTCTTCACTGAGCTCCCCAACAGCATCCAAGACCCATTGATTTCAGTGGTCCTTTTGAAATATCAGATACGTTATCCTGAAGTATTAAACTGTTGTAAAAATTAAAGGTTCAGGTCTGTGTCAGCGATGCCACAGTGCCACAGCCATCACAGACAGGTATCAGGAACAGGATTAAAACCTAGGGACCTGAGAAGGCCAGGTGTGCCTAGAGAAACACAAGGCAAAGCTGATCTGAAACAGTTTGGGTCTTTTGCTGAGTCCCTTTTTCCTTTAAAACCTTCACTGGGCAGGCAGCAACAGGCCCTGCCTAACAGCAGAAGATAAGAACCCCCCCAAGGATTTGGGACAGACTCAAAGGAATATCTAGAAATGTGTATGTCACCAGGATCCACAGCGTGTGAGAAAATTGATTTACTGTCCCAGCAGCTCATGGAGGAGGAAGAGTTATTGCTCAGACAGGGAACTGGAGCAGAAACAGGAGTGACTTCCTTACAACCCCACAGGAAACACACACTATTTAAGCAGACTACTGCATCACATTCCATTGCCAGGTTAATTTTACAGGAAGATTGGAAGTTTAGCAGCTCCCACAAGTGTTTGCAGCAGCAGCAGCCTGTACCTTGTTTGCAGAGCTCTGTCCCAGCTGAAAGACAGATGAACATAAAGGATCTGAAGGAACTTTCCAAAGATTCTGGCATGGTCAGCTGTCAAAGCTTACCAGTGAAAATAAAGTGTTTTCCTAAGTCTCAACTATACACGTGGAGTTGGAGCATGAGAGGACTGGGGGGATTTAGAGTTTGTCAGATATGAGGTAGAGAATGAGAAATTAATGTATCTGAAGAGATCTGATTCCTGATGGATTTTTAAAACTGGAATTCAATCCACATTTCTTTACAGAATTAACACCATCCTGCATAGATACACAGATAATATGTAGATTTTCCTCCAATATTAAAAGAAGAGAGATTACCATCAGCTTTCCTTCCTCCTCACCATTCCTACCTCTGTATCTCCAGTCAGTGTTAGTGAGAAGGCTTGGCCATTTTTAGAAAATATCACCTGAAAACTCTGGAGGGGAAGTACTTGAGAACACAATGACAGGAAGAGAATGAAGAGCACAGTGGTGTATTTAAAGATTTACTTGTGATCCCCTAGTGCCACCTTTGGTTGAAGCTCACCAAGTACGAATAGGCTTACAGTCATTCCCAGGAGAGAATGAAGTCTCATTTGCTTTATGTCATTTGCAGGAAGACATTTCTCCTGGATTCCTTAAGTTTTTTCAGGAGAAAATCAAACACTGAATTTTTCTGCTATAGTGACTGAACAGTATCTCCTATTCTCATGTTACTTCTGAAGTGCCCCCAAAAGTGTTGGCTAGAAGAGGCTCATCTGATTTTTGGACAGCATTTCCATGCATCATGGGGTAAAGGAACACGCATAGAACATGCATATTTGAGGGCTTCACTCAGTAATGTCAGAAAAAGGAGAAGAAAGGACCAAAAAACCCTTCTGCTGTTCCAGTGACCAGACATGCCCTGTGGATTTTTGTTTGTTCTAGTCCATCCTTACTGTCAAAAGCCTTTTAGGCTGTTGGGAGGGATGTGATAAAAGCAGAAGATTGGAGATAAGGATTATAAAATACACTCAGTGCCCTTGCAGCTGGGGGTGACCCTTGCTAAATCATTGTGAAGAGCAGTGACCTGCAGCATGGCCAAGTGAAATGGTTCCTCCATGTCCTTGTGTGTCTCTCTCCATCTCCCCTACCAGTGTGCTGCTCTGGGAGGTGACAGAAATGCTCTCACTGTCTTTGTTTTAGCCATGGGGCTGGAGCTGTCCCAGCTGCCAGTCTATGCTGACTCTCACAGGGCCGACCCTCAGAGCATGTAAAATGCTCCAGGAAAGCCAACAGAACAATTTTAGCAGAGTTTCAGCAATTTGCTGTTGCCAAGAATTAGGCCCAGAAGCATAACAAAGACAGTGGTTTAAACTCATTAATAAGAGTGCACTTCTACCACCTTGTGCTGCAGTGGTGACTGACTGAAAGCCATTTCAAACACACATGTAGGTGGTCTGCTCCAGGATGCAGAAAACAGAGAAGAAGGGGAATTGAAAAGAAAAATTAAATAGGTTGATATAGATGTGCCTATAGATAGGACAACTATGATACATAAAAACACATGCAGATATGTGTGTATATATATTTATGCATACTTGCAAATGTACCCATATGGATTAGTATAAATACAAATTTATGTGTACACATACTAACAGAAGACACAGAGGAGATGTATACTATTGTTTCAACAGGATATAAAAGGCTAAATTATAAAGCAAACCTAAAGCTTTCTAGTACACAAAAGTTCCCCCTGGAAATATCAAGCAAAACAGTCATCAAGAAGCTCTCGGACCTGCCAGCTGCTCTTTCAAAGCTTCAAGTGAACAATTGTTGAAAGAGGCCCCTTCCCTGCTGAGAATCAGACAAACCTCAGGTCTAGAAAGCTTCAGTAGTCAAAACGTTCTTCTGTAGAGGAAGTGTTGCACCACTGAAACAAATGGATTTACTTCACTGCTAGTACAACTGGGTATTTAGGGAGAGCTCACTTTTGCAGGGTTATTATCCACCCTTTGTTGCCAGAAACCAATTTGTGGTTTTTTGCACGAATAGTCATATTGCACCATGGGGTTTTCAGACAGGGTTAAAGAGTCAAGCAGCAGCTTCTCATCTTTCTTCTTCTGATCCTCCTCTTAGCATTTTTAATCCCATAGTGAGGAAGAGGAAGTGGAGCAGGAAAAAGAAGTATTATTTTACTACTAATGTACATCAGAATGTCATTTGCAGAATGTATTACCTGTAAATTGGCAAAAATGGGAAAGTACTATTCCAGGTATGCCTTTTCACATCCTGACAGAAACAACTTTGTCACCATTTTAGCTCCGGGCAACTTTTCTTTCCATTCCCAGACCGCTGTCCTTTGCTTTCCCTTCTCTGGAGGCAGCAGTTGCATTGTTAGTGGTGCCTCACACAGCTCACATCCACTGGCTTCCATCTGTTCTCATTCTTACACAGCACTTCTGCAAAATGTATCCTAAAGAAGCCTCAGGCTATTTTACTTGGTGCCCTAGTAATGATGTTCTCTTATGTGAGCACTTGAGAAAGATGACAGGTTGACTCTAATCTACTCCATGCAGATGCCATTTGAATTTTAATTATCACCAGCTAAAAATTCTACTTTCAGGCCATCCTTTTCTTTATATTTGAATTTAAGATGACAAATTTCATATGAGGAGACTCATTTCCTAGTGACTGTAGACAGTTAATAGAGACATCTAAGTTAGGATCCTAATCAGCAAAAAGAGCAGAGCATTTATCTCCCTCCAGAGACTGTGAGCAGGGCTCAGTTATGGACCTGAAGCTGACTTAGGAGAACCCAGGCTGTATTCTCTGCTTCTCTTTTGCACAGGAAGAATGCTGCTCAGGAGGAGCTGTGCCCTCAGAAGGGGCTGTGCCCTCAGAAGGGGTTCTTGGGGGAAGTGGAGCTTGAAGAGGACACTGCTGCTGTGAGTGGCACAACAGGGCATGACAGACAGGGTGTCACATTTTTATGGTCAGTTGTAGAGTGACATCTCTGTCTCACCACCCTCAAGCTACCACAGACATGGTGAAAGGGCAGGGAATACAAAGAAGCACAAACTGCAGTGCCAGTAAAGCCCAGGGCAATTCAGATACCATAAAACATCTTTTTTCCCTCTCAGCCACAGACAACCTGCTCCAAGGCACCTTGCAGACTGTAGCCCTGTAAAATGAGGTCATATTCAGAGTTGAAATGCTGCTGAAATGCACTATAGTAACTATTGTCTGCTTCATCTTAGGGAAGAATTTAGGAAGTTTTGTTTCTTTTAAACTTTATTTTAAAGGTAATGTTATTTCTGTTAATCATTCCAGCACTCTAGTCAGTATTAAGTATCCAGTTGTCACTGCTAGATCCTGTATATGAAATATAAGCCGAGGGGAAGGAAAGAATTAAACCAGTTTATAATAATTGATATTTCTAGACTATAATCTTGACATCTCTTTAAATCCATTTATAATTGTTTGCTACCTGTTCCTGAATATGAATAGGCTGTTTCACCCGTGAAGGGTGAGTGCTAAGTTCCTTCCCTGGTGGTGAAAGATCCATAACTCACAAAGGCTGCAAGGCCAGAGCAAGTGGCAGAGATTTGTCTTTTCTCCAAGTCGAAGAATCATAACCACCCTTCAAGTCTATTTGTTCTTCTTTGTTGCATTTCTTTTAAATTAAGCTTTTTAAAAAAGGACTGAACCCTGGCATCAGATAATAAACAGAAGGATGGTGACTGGATAATTAGTACTTTGGGGCTTGTCGAAGAAGCCAAAAACCATTAAAAAAATTTAAAATATTGTGTTGCCAACATTATTTGGGTTTTTCTTTGGGGAATATTTTCACCACAGTGAACAAGAAAAGTAATACTGAAGGAAATGTTTTGTTTGATTAGACATTAAATACATTGTTTCATTTGGCACCATATTTATAATTTAATTTTTAAAAAAACGAAATTTTAATCCAACATGGTATTTCAATGACTTGGTCTGTGTAGGAGATAATGAGCAATGAAGCAAAGCTTTGAAAGCACAGCAATGTTAATATCAAAGGACATCTGAACACTGGCACAATCACGGAAGGAGAAATAAGCACAGGTGTAGAAGCAGAAAGTGACATGAATGCAGAAAGTCAGAAACAAAGAGGTTTCATGCCAGAGTCTGAGGCCTTTCTTCCTCCCTGGCTCTTTGGGCAGCACCAGAGTAACCCAGCACAAAGCAGCCAGCTCACCCTACAGGAATTCACAGAGGGATGCTGGCAGGATACCCTGGCCCAGCCCAGGACACTGCCCTGTCCCCACGGCCCACTGGGAATTCCCAGCAGAAATGCTCTCAGATGGCAGTGCAGACAGCTCCCTGCACAATCACAGTTCTCTGAAAAAACTACATGGAACTTCTACCCCTGCAATAAAAACAGAGGCAGACATGGAATTGTAATTACCACACACTTTTGACTTTGCATCCTACCTAATAACCCATTTCTGCCAGAAGTATTTTGAACATGTCAAACATCCAACAGCTGCAAGACGCTTAAATTTGTTTTGCCACTTTAACAGGTTTCCTCCTCCTCACCAACATCTCTGTTACAGCCTTTTTCTCCCCAGGCTGCATTGGCCCCAAATGCTGAACCCAAAAGATTGAGTGCTGGATTTAAAAATCAATATTATGTAGCTCTGCAGAGCTAGAAATGGGAGCCTTTCTCTCTAGTGATTAAATGCTACCATCTTCCCAATGTGTTTGTTTCCAACCCTGAAGGTTTCAGGATCTTAAAGAGGTGATGTTTTAACTATTCTTACAGGAAATGCATATTTCTCATATGAACAGGTTTTAAAACCTCAGGGAGTGTATCCTGAAAGGATATACATGGCTTTTACAGCACAATAAAGTGGTTGCTGTTAATTGCACTATCAGTTGTACACATCAGCCAAGTCACCTGCTCCCTTCATCTGGCAGAGATGGCCACTGGCATTGAAAAAGATCACGGGTGATTTCCTGGCCGCGCTTTACAGACACATAAGTGTTCACATAAAATATTAAGGTATTTGTCAAATAGTTCACTTCCCAAATAGTCTATTAGAAGTAGCAATAATTTTCCCAGTAACAACACTGAAAAGAGCACTGGCAAATCTGTGACCTGCATTTCCCCTTTATTATTTCATCTTCAGTTGTCATTTTGTCATTAGTAACTTTGGAAATCTTTTACACTTTAGGTAAAGTACCTTTGTCTAATTCTTGCTCATAAGTAGTTTTGGAATTTAATAATAGGAGTAGAAAAATCTATACAAATTTCAATTATTAGAAAGACATACTAAAAAAGAAAAATATTAGGAAAATATTTTTACAATCTTTTATGCTCAGTATACAGAAGAACATTGGTACCACAAGCAAACAGCTCTCAGCTCAGTATAGTTTTTCTATGTGCAACAGAATAAAACTTAGTTTCTTATAATAAAATA
>JAWWMU010000013.1:18322427-18346268 GCA_035048155.1 Cinnycerthia olivascens
ATCAGGTTGTAATTACACTAGTCTAATTGAAGAAGTTCAATAACAATAGTATTTATGCTTCTACCTAATACTATTATTATTGTAATTAAATATTTGTCTCATCTAGATATTAAGATTGAATTTTTCCTTTTTTCTGAACCAACTCAGATTGTTAGGCTGAGCTAATTTTCTATTCATAATTACCAAGGGGAAAAAAAAAAAAAACCAAAACCGAAAAATGAGCAAAGAACTCAAACATACCTTGCAAGATATTTTGGAAGTTTTCACAATTAGTCAAGGATTTCTTCAAGATAAATCTTCAGCCCTGTTTAAAAAGGAGAACAAGTGTAGGATTTGTATGTATGTGTGACATATAGAATATGAATTTATGAGTGTCTGTGCCAATATGATTTCAAAAACCTGCTGAGATTTCTGGAAAAAATATTTGCATCATAATTTCTGTATTTATTTCCTTTCTTTATTTCAATTTGAATTATAAATAACAATTAAGAATTACAGAAATCCTATTTTTATGGAAGACAGTCTCTGATAAAAACTAGAGCCACTCTAGATGTTCACTATCAAAGCTCCTTATTTAACTCAGCAAACTGCAGTGGAAATGATCACAGGAAAAGGTAATTATTATTTCTACTTTCTTGAAATTATAAACAGGAACATGTTATTTCCTATGAAATAAAAATCTTGTGAGCATTTTTATTAGTAAAAAACCTCCAAAGATGTAGGCATGGGTTTGAAACAAGGTGTTTGATATTTACATTCTTCCCTCCAGAATGGATTTCTGACTAGAATACTTTTCAAAGTTACACCAGATTTCAATGATATCAGGCTTAGGTCCTAGAGCTGTAGGCTACCATGCCTTCTACAGAATGATAATTATTGTTATCTGTACGTACTGGGAAGAATTAAGAATCTCAGTTTACTTCAGGCACTGCTTGCCAGACTTCCTGCACCCAGAGTGTAATATTTTTTAGGTGACACATTTTAAGCTTGTGGGTTTGAAGAAACACATACCTCAGGCAAACAGGCACATAAAGAGAGCACAGTTCTCCATCTCATTAGAGGGTCCTATTTCTGAATCCAAACACGTCTTCCTTCTGTTATGCCTCTCCTTAGGATAAATATCCACATTCCAGTCATAATAAGACAAACAAATCCTAAATGTGATTTTGTTCAAATCAGAGATGGTTCACATCGAAGTTCCAGCTACAAGCAGCACTTTTTTATGAGAATGTTTGATTTTTCAAGAGCCATCTGAGATATGAATGTGATGAACAAATCAAATAACAAAAAAAAGGAGGTTTTTTTGTTAGTATATAAACACAATAATTAAGAGTTAACCATGTCTAATTTTCTTCCAAGGATTTCCTGCTAACTTTTACTGAAAGTAGCAAATAAAGATGTAAAGATGAAAATTTCTTCTGCAGTCTTGTCAGGACTTGGAATTTCTATTTTTCTCCTTACCATTTACGAACAAAATTCCATTTGTGAAAAATAATGAATTAATTTAACACTCAGCATCCAAGTTGTCAAGACTGCATTCTCTCAGGCACCCTCACACCACCACATTGACTGACACTGTGCCCAGTGGCACAGAGCAGCCAGTTGGTTTCCTTAATTAGACACTAAATATCCCTAGCTGTGGTTGTGTCAGGATTAGAGGGCTGAGGTTGGACATTCATCCCATCATGTCACACACACAGCTTGATTTATGTGCCACGCTGCTCAGCCCTCACTGAGCTGTACCTGCACACAGCCCAGCTGGATAAATAAATTCCGTTTCAGCATTACCAAGCGAATCCATTCTCTCTGGTTTGTGCTCAGCAATGAGAGTCTCAGTTAATATAGGAGCATTTCTTATTATTTCCTAAGAATGCACATTTCTAATTATCTCAGATCACGTTTTCTACACTACTATACCATAAGGTCTTTGTTTAAATTGTATCTGTCCCTCATGCATAGCATTGCATTACTTTTGATTTATATTCAGATGATTACTGCTATGATTTTATATACATGTATATAAAGCATAAATGTTTTACCAGCACAAGCAGCACCATTACATGCTATATTTATTACATGAGGCACTTCATAATTGATTGCTAAATGCTACATAGTTAAATTTCCCTTTCCCTGAACAGAATCATGACGTTCAAATATAGATTTAAAAATAGAGTGCTGCCAATGGTTTTAAATAAATACTGTACAGCACAAAATACTCTTTGCTGGCATCAGATGCAGTTTACTTTTGTTTAAGGCTGTTTCAGATTGTTTTTAAGAATATAAACAGTTTTAAAGGAATTAACCAATTTCCCAAAAGTTGTTCCCATACTAGCCGTGACAATGTTAAGCTTAAAACATTTTCAAAGGATTTCATAAGAAAGTTTTATCATTGAAAAGTAATTTTTGGCTGTTATTGTGATAATCTGGACATCAGACACATGTACACAAACACATCACAATGTTCGTACATTAAATTTCAATAATCGTGCTCTAGATTCTATACTCTTTTCAGAACCAGCAATTATAAAAACACAAAGAATTTAATTCAATTCTAAATTGTAGTTTCGCTATCACAACACAAAGTATTGCTAGATACAAACACAGAAAAGGCTATTTGTGCCTTAATTATTATTAGAGTACAGTAAGAGATCACCTGCTGCTTGTAAGTAGGAACCTACCATAGTTTCTACAATTGCTAAGGTATACACAATATGGGAATTTACATACGATTCAAGCACTTCCTTTCTAAGTTCTTTACTGTATGTTCTGTAAATCCTGTACTATTTCTTATTAAGGAATGCTGTAGCATTGCCAGAAAGGGTAGCAGTAATGAAGAGTTGTTTATGTGCAGGAAATTAATGTAAAGGTTTTCTAAGATAACTCATCACTGGACTTGTTTATCTTGTTGTAACGACTCTAAAGGGTACTGAAATGAAGAGAAGTGCTTATTTCATTTTGTTTTGGTTTTCTATAAAGAAAGGGGGAGGGATGAGAGTTACATTAATTTCTTGAGATATCTGGTATATGAAATTTATTTTCCGAACTGCTGTGCACTTTTTAAAGTTAATTGTGTCATAAATCAAAACTGTATAATAAATTTAAAATGTCTAAATATGCTCTAAGTGCAGACTCTAAAGGAAGTTTTTCAAAATCTATATGCTGAGCCAGATCTATGAATTGATCCCATTGTGCTAAAGATTAGAGTTTAGTTAAAGGTACGCTTTTTAGTTTGTCTGCTGGACCTTGCCAGACAAACTAAATAACATGTGTATCATCCAGATCCCAATTAATGCTTCCCAGATATAAAGTAGGATTAGTTTTAAATTGACTGTGCAGATTTTGCATCATCATTTGAGTCTTCCTGCTGAAGGTTGTTGTACAGACGCTTCATTAGAATATGACCAGTTATTACCCTGTGGAAAATGTGGGGAAGTGCAGGGAGAGAAAGCAGCAAACAAGTGATGATTTGGAATCAGTGTGCCTGGCATCTGACACAGCTAAATACCCAGAGCTCACTTGTGGAATTAGGCTGATCATGAAGCATGGGAATTTCTAGTTGGACATCCCAACCATTCTGAACTATTTTAAAGTAACTTTCCCTCTTGAGAAGTAGAGGTCCAGTCATCAATATTCTTTTCTTTCAAAGACAAAAAAACCTGTCCATTTCCTGAATGCTCCCATTTGAAAGAAGAGGAAATATCCTGTCTGAGAGACCCATACCAATCAATGTCCTAATTAGCTACAATTCTTTCATTGGAAATGATTTTTTACTTTAGAAATGTCATTCCTTTAAAAATCAAAGCTTCTCTGCAGAAATGCATTGCTTTCAAATAATTAAGGTGTGGCACAAATTAACTCAGGGCCTGTGATTAGCTGAAGGCCTAATGATTAAGGCACTTCCTGAGGATGTGGAAGATCTCCGTTCAAACCCAGCCTGCCTGATTCAGAGCCGGAATTCAAACCCCACAGTCTCTCGTGTCCTCAGCAAATACTTCACCTTTTGCTCTGGAAAGCCAGCCCCTCCTGTGTCAGAGGGCACCTCTTTCCACAGACAGAGCAATGACAACAGCAAATGCTTTGGGAGATTCCTCCCCAGCCACAGCAGGGCATTGGCCATGGCATCTATGAAGGACATGGACATGCAAGGCTGAGACAGCACTCAGCTGCCTAACTGGGGGCTCCAGGGCCATTTCAAACACCTCAGTATGAGCCACCTCTTCTGCAGGTATGGCAGAGAGAACTGCAGGCCTGGAAGATGACCTGTGCCCGGTGTGAGAGTTTGAGGCCTCTCCAATGTCTGTGTTTAGTCAGGTAAATTCCTCTCATGTAAATGGCCAAGCCAAAAGCTTGAATGTGCATTGCCAAAGTCCTCTGTGAATAAAATGTGTTGGCTGAATACCAGCTGCTCTGAATGAGCCTTCTCTTAAAATCTTAGTAGGTCTCAAATTTTAGATAGATTTTTAAAATTTTTTTAAATGCAAACAATTTTCTGCCATAAAAAAACTGAAAAGTTAAGTCTGAGATAGGTGCTTAGGGTGGTCTTCCAGTGTGGCTTTGTACAGACAAGAAGTGAAGTTATATAGCAGCATTGTTTCAGAATAAGCTACTAAATAATTTCAGGGTAGTTGTAAGGGAGAAATCAATCCTATACCCTGTCAGTATGTAAGTTTTGTAGTCTACCCAAAACTGAAATATATTGGTTTACCAAGTTAGGCTGCATGTGTGCACTAATAATAACTGTTTCACCATCTGACTGGCATCGACACTGTTTTCTCCAGGAGAAAATTGCCTAAAACAGTGTGTCCTTGAGGACAAAACTGCTGTAAGCTCACTATGGGAATCCTATGGTATAGTTTACTACCATTTGTGTCATTCTATTTAATTTGCTATTTCTTCCTTACACCATGTGGGTAATAATCACAGCAAATTGATTCCCATGAGCTCCTTGGACAATTAAAGCTATTTGGTTATTGCCACCTGCCTGCTGTTTCCATTAATGCAATTTTCAGGACATTTTTTTCCTTCCTGCTTCTCACCCCAGTAAATTTTTTGCCCAGTCCTGACACATTGCTGTGCTGCAATTAGTGTTAAAATGCTATGGAAGACATCTGTCCCTGAATCCGATCAGTCACACTTCCAAATATTGCTTTGTCATATGCAAATTTAGTTTTGAGAATTTATGGAATTTAGCTTCTTATTTAAATACAGTCTAAGAGAAATGTACATCTACTGATATACTATTTTTAATCATATTTTTGGTAGCTTGGCTATTATTTCTGTAACCGTTTTATCCTGATTATACTTGTGATATTTACTAAATTGCCTGTCATGTTCTAAATTCTTGTTTTAGGGTGAAATGCAAGATGTAACCAGATGTATTCTATTACCAGCTGTTAAAACCAGGTGGGGCAGTGTTCTTTCTCTCTTCCACACCCATCCTCCCTCCAGGGGGATATCGTCTGTAAATGGGCCACTGAGTCTCACTGCATGGCAAATAAAATTACATCATCCCCCCTCTGCCCAGGGGGAGGAGCCAAGCATTCCTACCTGGATATAATCTGAGACTTGGAACACCACAGGCAGCCTTTTCCACTGGACTCTCAGAGGAAGACCAGGCCCACCTATCACCACTGGACCTTCAAAGGAAAACTGCACCCTTCTACAGGATCATTTCTTCAACAGAACTACATCTGTCACTCCAGGAGGGCTGCAGCCACTATTTAATGGGACTGCTACCAACACCCTGACCCACAGGGTGTAAGGCTGGATTCTGACTCTGTCAATGGTTTTGTAATACTGCATTTTATTTTCATTTTCCTATTAAATTGTTTTTCTGACTTGGGATCCTCCACTGGTTTGCTTTAAAACAAGTACATTTCTCTGTTAACTACATGTATGAGAGAGGAAAAAATGTGCTGTATTTTTCTTTGTGTATATGTGTGTGTGTCTGTGTATTTTTCCCGTTTGTCATGTCTTTAACCTTTTTTCTTGGAAAGTTTTTGGCTTTGCTCCTCTATTGCTCTAGCTGACTATCAGTCTTTTCAGATCTGCATTCTCAAATAAGCACTATGCCTTGTGTTGTGATCTCTCTTTCTTTCTAAGATCAAACTGGCCACTGACTTTTGTGGAGAAGAAAGGCAAAAAGCAGGATAAGGTCATGAATCATAGAAGATGAAAAAGGGAAAGAATGAAATTAAAGGTCTCAGTCCCAGTTCTGTTAAGGAAAATTGAAGTTGTGCTTTATACAGCAGCTAGAACAAGAGGGAATCTGAAACGGATTTCAGCTTTTAAAAATGCAATCAAATGGAACTAGATTTCCTCATTAGCCTCCTTTAACTGCCAGAGTCAGATCACAAAATCACAGAATTTTCTGAGTTAGAAGGCACACACAAGAACTATCAACTCCAACTCTTAAGTGAATAGCCTGATGCATTTGCTATTCATAGCCGGGGTTTTTTACACTAAATCACCCAGGTGAAGAGGTTGCAGTGGGCTATACACATTGCAAGAATCATCCTTGCATCATTCTGATTATCACAAATAGCTAATCAGCTTACTGACAAGTCCTGATGGGCTCACTAACTTGTCACTGCACAAATAGGAGCTTATAGTGCTCTTCTCATTGCAGGTGGCAATGAGGAAAGAAAAAATTATGAAAAATAGCCTTGATTTTAGCCATTGCTATTACCCTTTTTTCAGTAGGTCAAGTTTGTACATGAAGATATTTAGATGCACAGCCTAAGCACAAATGTGGATTTCAGTTAGCAACTTTCAAACTGAATGTACACATAGGAAACAAATTGGATCAGCAACAGCTGAAAGAACAGACATGGAGCAAATTCCAGCTTTGGCCCCCAACAAACATGGTAGAAACATGGTGAGCAAAATAAGCAACAGAAGTCATCAAAAAAGCCCTAATCTAGGAATGCATTTTTAAAAAATTTCCTTAGATTATCTTAGGTTCTACTAGATCTTAAACAACAGGGTAGAATTTCCAGTGTTTGTAGATCATTTAAAAGCTTAAGAGATTATTAAACTAGTCATTTAAAATGACATTTTCACTGTACAAATATTTGTCTATTAAATAGGCTGTATGACACAGGACCTGATCAGCCTTGGCAGTATTACAGGTTCTTCATACACTGCAAACCCCACTGTTTCCTCATAAAGCTGTCAAGTCTCAGTTTAATGAAACATATATAAACTCAATTATGTTAGCCATGTCTTGGCAAGTTAATTCATTTTGGTTTTTTCCTGTTGAGTTTCTCCTATTAGGACTTTTATCAATTTATCATTTTAGGAGCACCACAGCAGATCTCTTGCTGGCACTGGAATACAAAATTGAAGCAAAAGTTTAATTTCCAAACAGCCAAAACACTTAGATATATAAAAATGCCTCTTGGTTGACCATTATTATATTAATTCACAGAAAGTGGAAAATTAGGGAGCTTTAGTAAGAACTGTCTCCAAATTGACCCTAAACCTCTTCTTGAGACTTCTTATTGTCCTGTTAGTTGTTCCATTCCTTGTGCTACTTCATTTGTAATTACAGCCAAGGGATTTCACTTCACAGTGTCAGAATGAGCCAGAAGATAAGAACATATTTCATGGAATGCAAAAGATCTCTAAGATCACTGACTCCATCCACTCCTCAGCACTGCTGAATCCACCACTAAACCGTATCTCCAAGTGCCACATCCACACATCTTTTCAACATCTCCAGGAATGGCGACTTGGCCACAGCCCTGGGCAGCTGTTCCTGTGAAGTTTTCCCCAACATGCAATGTAAACCTCCTCTGGCACAATTTGAGTCCTAGCTCCTGTCACCTGGGAGGAGACCAGCTCCTCTATACCTGCTCATATTTGCAGGAGACAGTGGAAACATGAATTGAAGCAACCAAGTCTGTTCATTTGAAAAATATAAACCCACAATGTTTTCAAGTGTACAATGAAAACTTGAAAATTTGTCCACTGAATTTATGATGAATGCATTCAATTTCCTTGAGGATTCTGAACAGACACATGTAAACATCTGAGGTAAACAATCAGTCTATTCCCAGAAGAATTAGTAAGAGAAGTGAAAAGCCAAAAACAACCCAATGCATTAATTCTGTCAAGTTATTTACCCAGTTCCATTTACAATTCTAGTTCAGTTTAATTATCTCCATAGAGAGTTTTGAACTGAAGAGAGAAATTTTGTCCAAAAATGAGTTTGCATGTAATCACACTGGGACATTTTTTTTGGCTTTTTTTTTATTTTTTTCTGTTGGCCCACATGAACAAATTAAAACTACTCCACACAGAACAAAAAAGAAAACAAAGAACGGAAGAAAAAATGGGTCAGACTGTGTGCTCCAGTGCTGCAGGTATCAGGGAAGAGGGTTATAACAAGCAGTGAGGTTCAGAGAGAAAGCTGCTAGAACTGATCTTATTTTTCTGCCAGAAGCATGACTGAGTGAAGGAAAAAAAAAAATAAAATCAGAGTTAGCAATAAACCTTCCCTCATTTTCCATTACCCTTCAGGAGATTACTTTGATGGGAATTAGAAAGCCCCCTGCAGGAAACTGTTTAGTTCTTGTTAAGTCTTTGCACAGCATGTTTGTTGGAATGGAAAGCTTGTGTTTGATGCTGTTCATCACTGTTGCTGCTGATTTTCTGAGGTTAGCAGACATCAGTCTCTTTGCACCCCTTTTGAGGGTTGCCAACATGAAGATTTCACATGAGTTCCAAGCTTCTGGCTGCTGTGTTACAGCACATCCCCTTAGGCAAGCCTTCATGCCAGGCTGAACAAGTTTCACATATCAAATGCACATTTAAGGATCTTCAGTAGGTGAAACTGCTCTTCCTCAAAGTGATAGCATGTACTTGTGCTAACTTTGGTCTAATTCCATTTCTAGATTGTGTTTGAAAATCATCACTGGAATCTTTTCCCCTTTTGGACTTGCTGTTATGACGACTATTACAGCATCTGCACCCAAAGGGGAATTCTTGCCCTCCAACAGATGCAGGGTAGGTTTGTGGATTGTTGTTTATTTGGGTTTTTTATTATTTCCAGGGTCTACAAAACATGTGTGTGGGTACTTGTTACACAGAATAATAATTTGCTACTATAATACAGTGCTTCACTAAAAATTGAGATGCACTTCACATTCTCTTTTCCTCTTTTATTTAATGGTGCATCAGGGTTTTGTTCCCCTAAAATTTGCTGAGGTATAAGCATAAACCAAGAATGCACTCTGCAATTCCCCTGCCTTTTTCAGTAAATCACATTTTCTCCTGCTGGAGTCATAACTATGTTTACCTTCTAGTTCTTCCCTCTAACCTTTCCTGTGTGGAGTCAACCGAGTTTTGTTCCCTGACCTCTTCTCTATTTGCTCTTTGGTTATAAGTGTGTTCAAACAAAATCAGTCTCTCTAAGACTGTCATTACAAAACCAACCTTTGCCTCTTTGCTACTTTTACTTCCTTTCACACTTCTGAAAATTACAGAGAGCTGACAAAGTCTGAATCACTTTTATCACTTATCAGAGGTTAAAAAAAATGCACACTTAATAAGGCTTCACCACCTCCCTTGGTTTCCTATTTCTCTCCCTTTACCCAAGCTGTCTTTGTATTAAGTGAAAAACTGCTCTAAAGCTGTGCTTTATATCTACCAGATCCTATTATGTCTACTCACAAGGGCAAAACTTCAGTGAACCTGGAGTGAGTCTTCCCTTCCTGTCAGGGTGTGCTCTACTGTTGTTACCAAATTTGGTAGCTTATCATTGTACACAAAGGTACAGGAGTGATTTCCAGCAGGGAATGGCTTAGCACATCTCCTGGCATAGGAAGGCTTTTTTTTAGCACACCTTTATGAAGGCTTTGCCTGCAAGGCCCCAGAAGGCCCCTGGCTGGATTTAATTAGGGCCATGACATCTGTACCATGTCCAGCCACTGGAGCAAAGCCCACCAAACATCACCACTGCCTTTAGCTCCCATGCCAAGGAAAGTCTGGCTCTCCTTGTGGCTAGTGGCAGATTTTCCTATCCCTTAACCTTTCCTGTGGATGAATTCATACAACATACCCGGTTAATAGATCAGCTTTCATCTCTCTACTCATCCCTGCTCACAGGCACAGCAATTTCTCTTTTAGCAGCTGTGAATTCAGCACCTCTTTGATCCAAAGTCATCCTTAGCTCCTAAATGTTAAGTGGCATTAAGGGTTTGAGTCAAAAGCATCAGTCTCCAGTGGTTTTGTGACCAGCATGTTTCAGGTGTCCAATATTTTTCTGTGGAGGATTTTTAATTCATGTTTTCCTTTCCCTACTTGTTCTGATCAACTGCAAAAAAAAAAAAAACAAGCCAAGATGTGATTTTATTATGTAGGAGCAGGTTACTGTGATTCACCAGATCTGTTTATCTGATCAGTCCTTTCTATGTATGCCTGGGAAAGAAAAGCATTTGTGATCAGATAGGTATTACCACCATTATTTATATTAACAAAATAAAGTGCTACACCCAACGCCACAGACCCCCCATGGCCACACACTGATTTCACACACATTTTCCACACATTTCTATTGGCTCTGCTTGAGACCACATATTAAAACCCACCAATCTTCCCAGCAGACTGATGAAAGCCTCAGTAAAAACAGCTGCATTTCACATGTGGCTTAACTTAATGTCTCATCCTGGATGTTTAACTCTAGCTGGTAATGCTACTTTTTAATACCCACAGTCCTCTTTATCTTCATATTAGAATCAAGGCGCTCAGCCTTGAAAAGCACAGGAGGATACAATTAGGCTGGTAGCACTTCATTTCTGGAGCATCCAAGATCACTTTTTTTATTGCAAGGAACATAAAGAGAAATTCATGTTTGATAACCTGTGAGCACATAAACCAGTTGCATAGCACTGTTAAACAATGTAAACAAACATCCATCTGTCCACACATTATTTCATTTCAATAAAAATGAAGCATTACTAAAAGTAGATAGCATTGCATGTTTTTTTCAACTTGAGTCTAGCATTAAAAAGAAAAAAAAAAAGTAAAATACATCTCTCCTCCTAGTTGGGCCTGAAGAAAAAAAGTTACAAAACTATTTACTAGAAGCTGGAACATGACCAAAAACCAATAGATATAGATAAATTAGAGGATCTCTTGGGTGGGTAACATGAATTTAGAAGGCCCTTCATTTTTTCCCCTTGAACCTGGGGTAAGATTAAAGATCAGTAACAAACTTACACAAGTGCACAGTCAGTCTGTCCCTCCTGCATGAACGACTGTCCCAGATACAGACATCAATGCCACCTCTCTTTATTTCCTAGAAATACACTTGAAGCCAGGGAAGCTTCATCTGCAGGTGACTTCACGGCAAGTTGTGCTAGAATCCCATGGCTTGAAATGTAACAACTGAGTAATGGCACAGGTTTATGTACATGGTAATACATGACACACTTTGGCTTGGCCTTCACTTTGAGTAAACCAGCGAGATCAGAGGAACAATATCACCTTTTTGAACGTGCTAATTTGTTAAGGCTGTATGACACTGCTGAATGGGCTCTCAGGACGATCCATCCTTCACCAAAAACAGTGGCAAAAGTCCCTGTGACAGATTATTTACTCCAGTTTCTTCAGCTCTAAGACAATTAGAACCTCAAGTGTTTTTTACAGAAAGCAATCCTACTCTCTATTTAGGAGGAGGAATAGAAACCCTCAAATTCCTTACATGATTCCTGCTATTTTCTCTTCAACCTTAAATGACAGGGCTTCTCACTTGAGAAGTTCACTGTGTAGGGAGCACTACATGCCCATTACACCTAATGCAAAAGAGGCTTTCATTTCAAAATGCTGCAACAAGTTTTTTCCCTAATATTGCTACGAACAACAGCAGACCAAAAATGGACTGTGTGCAGATGAGAGGAGCGTAGAATAAGAGGAAAAGAAAGTCCTTTCCAAAGTTACAAAGCTAGCAGAAGGTAGTGACACCAGCTCACAGCACTCATGTCAAGGACATTTCACAGAGCATAGCCCAACTCAGAATTAATGTGTTTTGTTGCACATTTCTCTATAGCAGTTATAACATTGGCACCCATTATTACTGGAGGTTTCCTATGCTGGTGTTCATAGACAGTCACCCATCTTACAGGAGTGGTTCAGAAATCCTAAGTAAAGACAGAAGCAGCTCCAAAGCAAATGTTGTACAAACTGATAAGAGCAAGCAGATGGTGAGAGCACAGAGAAAGCCTCATTTTGAACTCTTCTTCTGTAGCCACACTGAGGAGGGAGTGATGCCCAATCACTGAGGTTCAGTTCTTTACCCTTTCCCGTGAACTGGTGTGAGCCATACCACTAAAACCCCATTTGCTGTGCCATGCCATGCACCTCCTGGCAAAGTCTGGCACTGCAGGGACCCAGAGAGCCTCTTGCAGTGCATCCTGAGCCACTCCCAAGAGAAAAAGCCACTCCAACAAGCAGGATTCCTCATTCATTTTCACTCATGCCCTTCTCATGCCACAGACAGCAGTGGCTACACATGTCCCAGAGACTGTCCATCTGCAAAAGTCTCCAGGCATGGAAGCAGGGAAGGGCAGGAGAGCTGGACAGTGTTTTCCCAGGACACTCCATAAGCTCCTGAAGTTACAGCTAGGTGATTTCTTGCTTAAGTGCAAACTGCCTTTGATAGCCTCGAAGGTTTTTTATTTCATAAATTTGCCAAATTGTTTTTTCAATGTGCTGTAGTTAATAAAGTGCATAGGCAAAAAGTCACTGCTAAGAACTGCCCAAATCCTTGGTGGGCAAAAGGAAAGATTTTAAGAACATTTTTCTCTCTGTCCCCACTCCCCATGTGGAAGAATGGATTAGGTCAGTCTCACTGAATCTTGTCCTTCTCTCTTCCTGTGAAAGTGCATAATAACTAAAGGCAGTCAACCTTAAAGCTCAGGAAAAGGCCATGTCTGATTCCCAGCTGATGCATACCTATGCATACTAAAATTAACTCTTGTGGAATTATACAAGGATTGAACCATCTGCATCCCAAGGTCAGAGTTGCCAGCCAGTACCATCAAACCATGAAACCTAATTCCCTGGAAACCAAAAATAGGACAGATCAGCTTCTAAACTTTCAAAATTTACTTTAGTACTGTTTCAAGAGGGGAAAAAAAAAAAAAAAGTGGCAAAGAACAAAGGGGGAAAAGAAAGAAGTGATGTGGCTAAGTGTTCCCAATGGACCTTTGCAAGTAAAAGAAGAAAGGCAAAAAAATTGAGAGGTCACTAAAGTGCATGTGATTAGCATAATCAGTGTAAGAGTGGTGTCATCAAATTAAAAATAGAGTCCATAACCCCCAGAAAATGTGCTCAGGGCAATACCAGGAAGAGCCACAAGATATAAGATGTGGAAGTTTGGAATGAAGAGGAGGCTACATGACTTTTGGTAACTGGAGAATGGCAAACTAAGCATTTAACAGATATTTATGGTAAGCAGAGATAAATCCTAAGGATGTTCAAAGTCCCTCCCTCTCCCATTACCTTTCTTGCACACTTCCAGTGACCACAGAACTCATCCATGGATGTGATTGTCCCAGGGAGCTCTTGAAGGACAGGGACTAAATTCCCACTTGAGTGGGAGCAGGGCTGGATTCTCCCAATCCTTCAGGCATTCAGTGAAGCAAAGCTTTGGGATGAAGAGCAAGTCCAGGCTTGGAAAAGAGGCAAGTTTTTTACCAGCATATAGGAGCACACAGATCTGTCACATGAAGAAATGTTGACCGTTCAAAACATTTGGAATCAAGCAGGATTTTCCTGAGTTATTTTCCTTTCTTACTTTTTTCTTCCTACCTGCCATTGAGCTATCTGAGGAACACTCTAGTACATTCTGGGTTTTTTCAAAGTCTTCAAAGCATTTACTTTGTCAACTAGAGTTGCTGTAATATTTTAAAATTTTAATAACATCTATTATATCCATTAATTACATTATATTACAAAACATATTTCTGTTCTTTGAAAAGAATCCTTTAAAATTACCAGAAAGGAATTCTTCAGAAAAATTTAACCTCTGCAGAAATCAATTGCAAAGGCAAATTCTAAGGATGGTATGTGACACAACCCTACCTCTGGTGCCATTCTCCCTCATCCTTCCTTGGGTAAAAAAGTCAAAAACCTTTATGCAAGAGGAAAACAAGTTATCAGATTCCTTCAAAGAACTATTAAAGATCAAGGGTTACTGAGAAAGGACAGTTTAAGGCAACTTCATATTTTCCAAAAGCTGGGAATAGGAAGATTTTTGCACTCAAGAGGGTAGAAGCATCGGAGTATTTTGACTTGGCTTCCTTGGACTTCAGCTGTGGGACTGACTCCACCTGCTCATCCCCTGCATGCAGGAGCCCCACTGAGCTCAGGGCTGAGTCCCAGTTCCCGCCTGCTCTTGAATTCAGGAATATATCCATTAAATATGGATCCATCACATGCCAGGCCCTGATAGAGCAAAGATGGATCAAGCTGAGAAGCCTGAGTCTCTGTCTCATCCCTGGAACCTATGAGCTGCACAGGATGTAAAATCCCCTCTGAAGGCTGTAGGCTTGGTTTACTATATTAAAAATATATTAAATTAGCAGCTCAATAAACTCAGTTGTAAGCTGCAGTTGTTAAACAATTCTCACCATAGGAGTAGCAGCCTCAGATAAATCCAGCCAAGCAATGCTTCAGCACCCTTCACTGAATCCTTGGCACACAGGAAACATGGGAGATAGTCCCTTCACTAGGAATGCTATTTCCCTCTATCCACTCTACTCCATAAGAAGGGCATAGGAAAGTTGCCTCATTCTTTCCAAGTCTGTCAACCCCCTAAAACTTCACCTCTGCATTTTCAGCTGTTTTCTATTCAAAATATAATTTCTTAATATTGGAGGAGTGCTACTTATGATTTTTTTATTTTTTTTACCTGAAAGTAGTCTTTTCCCTTCACTCACAGAGAAAGGTTTCTTTCAGCTATCCAAAAGCTTTGCACTTCATCTTGTAATACATTCCTAATCTGTTAACGAAAACCCCAAAAAAGAAAACCCAAACATACAGCCTTGAACTACTGCATTTTTGATTTTTGAATTTCCCAGTATGGAGAAATAAGCCAGTCCTTGGTTCCAGTCTCAGAGGCGAAGTACAGGAGACAATGATTTAAAAGAGAGACTGGCTCCTGTATTCTCCTGACTTTTGAACCTAAGAGGATGAATCCTGCCAGGTAACCCATGCCAGGAGGGGAGCCCCGCCTGGCACAGCTCCGTGCCTGCTCCCAACTGGGGATGAGCTGCTTTCCCCCATCTCCCTGCACAGCAAAGACAACCAACAACTCCCTCCCACTTTGCATATTCCAATCTAGCATTTCAAACAGAGCCCTTTGCTTTTTATCCTAAAGTGGTACTTGTTAAAGGAGCTGTGACCACTCAGGCTATTTCCTCTGAGGATGATAACGCTGCTGCAGAAGCTTCATTATTATGCTAATGGAGCACAGGCTGAGCAGCTTTCATAACTGCCACATTAAATCATCTACCAAGGGGAGGCCTTGAGAGCCATTTACATTGCACTGGATGCATATTAATGAAGCCAGGAGCAGCAGAATTGTTTTTGAAGCAAATAGTCAGGTAAGATGAAAACAAAAAAGATAAGACATTATATTGAACATTGGAAAAATTAGAGATGGGTAAACTTCACAAAGGCTTAGTCTTGAGGCTTAGTTCTGCTGTGGGTTCTCTAAGTAGGTTCTGTAATTAGGATTGAACACCAGGACCAAGCAGAGACCTGCAGCAGCCCGGTTGTGATGGAGGTCTCTGTGACAGACTGCAGTGGCTCCACAGCCTCACTCCCAGACAAACACACAGAAGAGCACTTCTTTCCTCCTCATGCCCTGGCTCCCACCCTCCTGCCCCAGGACACCCACTCGTGCTGCACCTAAAGCAGATAATGCCACTACAAAACGAGATAAACACCTAACAGTGTGCCTTCAGAGGAATTCAGACACATCCATCAAGGCCAAGGACATGAAAGCAAACAAGTGACATTTAGAGTGATCTTGGGCTGACAGCTGAATATAGATATACTTTTCCCAAAAGATAAACCACAGGGAAGTTACCACAGATGAAGGGGGATGATACAGACAGGTGAGGTGGAAGAAAGAGCAGGAGCGATAATCATAGCAGCTCACCTGCCCAGACAGTGTCACACTGCTTTTTTTCACATATGCTCTAGAAAACGTCTATTGTCAAAAGAGAGTTTAAGGGCAAAGCAGTGTCATTATTGACAGGAACTGGGAGCTTTTCCCACTCATATGAGAAAATTGCATAAAGGAGAGAGTTCTATGGAAAATGAGGATGATGTTGGCATTGTTATTGAAGCAAAGTCAGGACCTTTTTATCAGATCACAGGTTTGTTTAGACAGATAGGCATATTTTAAATGATTTATAGGTGAATATTAGTGCACTGTGGAAAGAAAACATGTTTTAGAAACCTGGCATCCCAAGAAGTGTTTTATTTTATGATTCAAGCCATGCACTCTCTTCCATCAACATGTTCCGTAATATCAACAATCCACTTCCCTATCTTGCTCCTGCTACTCTCCTCCGTGGAAATCTACCCTGCAGACACAAACAATGCTTGACAGCAATCCTTCATGTCCTCAGGACATCACCTTCTAGTACTCTCTCCTTCCCCACACCTCTTGACTCCAAAAGGATCTGATAAGAGGAAAGCCAATGTCTACAAAAGCAATAATTCAGCTGGAGCCAGTAAAGAATTACTTTTCTTTGTGGTTAAGAAGCATTTATCCACAATCTCATTTGAAACCCAAGAACATACCGTCATTAAAATATGTAATTTCATTACGAACAAAGAGACTTTTTGCATGCTATGGCTGCAAATTCCATGGTGAACCTTGCGCATTACATATGGGAAAAAGTTCGGAAAAAAGTCAAGTCACACGACCTTCCAAATAAGCCTTTGCAGCCTCTACCTGCCAAAAGAAGACTAGAACTAGAATCAGGAAAGTCTGCAAGAGCTTTCTGCATGTTAGGAGAAAAGAATGACTGGGAATAGCATGGGCCTTCAGAATAATGACCCCAGCCAAAGGGAGAGGCTCTGTACCAACTCAGCAGTGCTGAAGGAAAGCAGACACAGCTGCAAGATGGTTTACCCCATCTTCCCCAGCCTAAAGAAATTATTCTCCACTTTAGCCTTTAATTGACTTTTTTTGAAGATCCACAAATTTTCTTTTGAAGCAATTCTCAAGTCTTGTTTTCCAGTCGTTTAAAAATGTTTCCTGCCCCATTGATTTTTTTATGACATTTCACTAAACAGCTAATGCTCATGTTCACATGATGACTGCCCTCCCTACTGAAAGCAGCAAAATTTCGTTGCCGTTTTTGAGATTTTTCCTTCAAATACTGCTTTTTCTATCTCAGTTGTGTTGCCAGCATTAAAGGGTACCGTATCAGCAGAGAAGCTGGCACACATAGAAGTTCTATGTACCACCATTTGTGTCTCCTCACATATGCCAAAATACCTAACTGTAGAGACAGTTTAGTACATACTGTCCTTGAAAGGGAAAGAAAATATTTACTAGTGTTTTGCAATTCAACAGGTAATATTAATCTGATAATAGATAAATGACAGAATTACATAACACAATTACATAAATACTCCCACAAACAGAGGCAATATAATGGATATATAGATAAAAATAGACTTTTGTACTTCTAAAATATACCAGCAAAACAAGAAGTGTTTTGAGTGACTGCCAAAAAGCTTAGTTTAGCAAATGGATAAAATATGTAACATTTTCAGTAACTAATCACAAATCAAGTGCATGGTTTGATTTGCTTCTTGCACACCTTAGCCCCATTTTTGCCCAATTTGCTGTTCAGCTTCAAAAGCTTTGGGATATAGCCTGATTTCTTGGATATGTTTATGTAGCACCTCTCGACAGCACCACAGGGCTCACTCCTTAATGAGGTCCTTGCACAAGGCCACGCTGCCATTATTGCTGCTGTTAAAGAGCATTTGGGTGACGTGCATGGAGCCAGGTAAAGAAGCACAGGATAGCAGTGGATACTTGCATACCTTGTGTGTATTATGAGTGGTAATTCCACAGTTTAATTTACTTTCATTATCTAAGAAAGGCAAGTATGTGTTAGAAATGTGTTTGTTTGGAAGTTTCCACAAAAGGGGTTGGTTTGTCTTGTAAGCAAATTAATGAAACTTAACCTTTTGCATATAAACTGCTGATGGAAGAAACAGAAATTCCATTAGCTAGTAAGATAAAAAGTGTACTCAACAAGGTAAAGTTCATAGTCAAGAATCTAGTCTTGTACACACACAGAGATCAGAAGATACATGAGAGCTCTGCGTGGTTTTGATTTGTACAAAAGCCCCACAAGTCTTCATTCCTAATCGCTGAAAGCCTGACATTAAATTAAACTTAAATTTTGCTGAGGGTAAATTTTGCTGAGGCTTTTTGCTGAGGGCAGGATGAGGATGGAACTACTCTGTATATTTGCTAAATATTATCAACAGAGGCGACATTTTTCACTGCTGATACCCACAGACTCCACTTCATTGCTTGTCTGTGAATCACAAGCTCCTAAACCAGTCAGTCTATTCCATTTTAAGCACTATTTTATCCAAACCATTTAATGCCAGTTAGATCCCTGTAATGTGCTGGGTTTGCTCTGTTTCATTCCTATGTCTGCTTTAGAAATGGTTTATTCTCTTTCACTTCCCCAGAGCTGTTCTGCACCCTATTACTGTGTGTCCCTGAAGGGATTTTTCTGGAAGGTTCAGAAAGATTTCAGTGCTGTCACTGCAGAGTTGCTCTCTCAAGCACCACAGGCACTGGGGATGACATTGATAGCTGGAATGTCATTAGGGGGTATCAGGAAGGCTTCACACTGTCATCCAGGGATGGAAGGGATGCAGCAGTGCATCAGATGTGCTTGTGGGACCAGCACTGCGACTGGTCCATCAAACTGGGCACTGAAGTGCAAGACAGCTTCTGAGTCTGCAGGTGAGGCTGAACCATGCCTGGGCCCTGCTTTTCCTTCATGAGACTATACAAAATGAGAAAGGTCAAAATTCTCTCTGGAAGCAGCTTCTGATTCTCAGATAGATTCATCACTCAGTGGTAAAGAAAATTTAAAAAAAGAACTCTTTCCTTCATTTCAGAATAACTGCCTCATCTTCCCTACAGTGTAGCTGACAGTTTTGGAGCTCCACCCTCCATAAGAGTTCCTGTTTTGGAAATCAGCCATCCTTACTTACTCTGGCAGGCAATGGCAGGGAACAGAGGATAAACCTTCTCTTCCAGGCTGGGGACACCAGCCATCAGAAGGCACCAGTGGCACCAGATAGAGACCCTTTAGAGCTGAAAATCTGCAAGCTGCTCTCCTCTGACAGGCTGCTAGGAATGCCACAGGCAGGCAGACAGCCTAGAGGAAGGAATTTGCTCCCCTCCTTTCTTTCTTATCATCTGTAGCTCAAAGCCATCAACTAGACGTGCTGAGAAAAATATATAGCCTGTGTTTGTCTTAAAATACAACACTTCTCGTAGCTCTACAGTTTTTTAAAATGATGTAGTTCAAATTGCATGTGTTTCCATGTATTGATAATTAATCATCAAAGCATCTGGTACCTAGACTGTCATATAGAAGCTGAGGTAACACATTTACAATGTTCAAAGAAAAATCTTTCTTAATAGACAGAGCAAAATATATATCCAGGTTAGAGGAATATGCACAAGTCTGACACATCCCGGTTTTGGAAAGAGGGTTAATTCTTTGCAGGGACAGCTTAATACAATAGACCTGGACTGCACAGGCCTGGACCTCCACCAGAACCTGTCTGTTTAGGAATTTCAAGCTAGTGCAATTGTAGAGAACTTGAAAATAAGAGAGAGAAGATTTCACAGATTCTCCATCTGTAGGCCTTCTGCAAGCATGACACATACAAATAGAACCCAATATTGTAGGTGACATCCTTAAAATTATGAATTACTGTGAGGCAATGAGAAGCTGGTAGAGAAACATCAGCATGAGGCCCCAGAACAAATGTTATTTTTCATGGCTTACTTCAATCATTGTCATCAGAAGTCGGCCTCTCTACCAAGCCCCTCGCTGATGCCATGGCTCGAGCAGAGCCCCAGGTCTGCCAGGCTTGCAAACTGCTCCATGGATTAACCCCAGCTCCAAGCAGGCAGAAGGGTTCACCAGCATGAATCTAATTACAGCATGGAAGACCACATTTGTACAATGACAATATAGATACCAGAATAGAGATACATCAAAATGCCTGAGCAGCACATTAAATCATGGGAACTTAATGTAAGAGTCTCATTGTAAGAGTCTCAAAAGATGTAAAAGGAATGGAACCAATAGACTCCTAAAGAAATCACAGTAAAAATCCCACAGTGTTTTCAAGGCAATTGTATTCTTCCCACATATTAGCCAACCTTACTAAAGAAATCCACAACAGGGAAAAAACTCTGCTGTAAATTATTTTTGCTTATACGTGTAACCCAGAGATTCCTACTAGAAACCATTTGTCTACTCATACAGTTTTATTTTTTTTAATTGTGGCATAAAATGCTGCTACCCTGCCCAGAAAAACAGTTTGGCTTTTGCTACAATCATTATCTGTCTGGTCTGTTGGGACTGGATACTTTTTGGATGGGATGTTCAGTGGAGTTTTATTCATAGACAACCACAAACCTTAAAAGATAGCTGGAAGTGGGAAGCACTGCCAATGGGTAAGGCAGGCAAATAAGCATCAAGGCTAAACAGGAATGTAACCAGAAAACCACCCAAACAAAGAGGGCAAGACAAAATATTTGCAGATTTTATACCTCAGAATGTCACTGTTCAATAGGTCTATTCATAACTCAAATTTTAACTTTCTTCTCTGATGCTTAATACAAACTGGGTATTGAAAAGGCAATAGACATCCATGACACTACATGAAACACAAATTTGTAATTTACACAATGATATAAACTGTTTTCAAGTAACTAGACCACTTCAGATCTTAGCTCAGAATTTACATTTATATCCTAAGGAGATGAATATGAAAATTCAATCTAAGAAAGGATTTGAGCATTAAAATTTCAAGTCAACACAAATAAAAGTTAGCATTAGTTTTTAAGTAACTGACTGTGTCCCTTGAGATGGAAACCAGGGGCAAACACCTTTGCAGACAGTGCTGACCCACACCCTCAGATTAGTACATGTTTTAAGATTCTAAAAAGATGAGGAGCAGAAGCCCTTAAACAGAGGTGAACTTTCTTAAATAAGAGTAGTGTATTTATTATCTCTTAAGACTTTCTCATTATTCTTAATATAAACAAACTGTTTTTTCTTCACTTTTTTCCCCCTCTCTTTCCAAGTCTTGAAGGTGCAGCAATACATGCCTCCTGCCAATGGGATAACTCTTAGAAAAATCACAAGCTTCCCAGTTTTCTCCTTTTGGTTGATATTTCAACAGTTTCCCATTAAATATGCCTCTGTCAACATTAACACACCACAGCCATGCAATTCCCACCCTCATCCCACGGAGGCCCATCAGGTCAGATTATCACACTCACTGACATGGCATAACCTGATTCACATTGCAGATCCTCACTTTTTGCCTGAGGTCAGGGTGAAATAAATTGCATCAGTGTTATCTGTGGGATCAATTGATTGCAGGGTCTAATATGACTAAAGTCCAGGAGAATATGTGAATGCTCCAGACACAGGGCAATTCTTTGAAATCAATGATTGCTAGAAAGGTTTGATAACTGGGGGCTTTAGGCTATTAACACCAGCTGGTCATTAAGTCCACACAAATTGTTATAGCTTTTATAACCTTTTCTTATCTAGAGAAAACAATTAAACATTTTAATTACATTGCAGGGATGACAGAAGATAATTGGAGGTATCAGGAAATTATGTAGTCCTGTTAATGTGAGTTACTATGTCATTTCCATTGCTTACAAATGTACTTGCCATCTAGATATAGTAAAACTGGCTTTCAATTAGGTCAATATTCAAACCACAAAGATGTAAGAACACAAAATAAGTAACCCAAAGCCAAATGAATTATCATACAGTGCTGGTATTGTATAATCTTTGAACTATTGTCCTGGAGACAAGATACAGTGATAGAAATTCAGTTGAAAAAGTACAGTTGCCAGCTGTGGAAATAAATTACTTTTCATAACTACTCATTTTAAAATTACAAAGTACATAGAACGCAAAAATTCTATGTTTATGTAGCTCCTGTGAACTATCCTGCATTTTTTACTTAAGTAAAAATAGTGCCATAGATAGAGGACAACCTGCCAAAAGTTGTCCCTTGTATTACCTCATAAAATTTTTGCCCCTTTAGATCTGTTCTGGCTATGTGGGTCTTAAAAAGCTCCTAAATCCACAATACCAGCTCTGCCCCACATTCCAGTACATCAGTTCTTCACTGGGGCTGGGCTATTATAGTGAGATTTGCAAATGAATACAACTATATCCAAGTGGGGAGCTTTTTAAATATGAAGAGAATGAGTAGGAATGTACCCCTTAATATTCTGCTGCCGATATTTTCTTGCATAAATTGCTAGGGCTGAGCAGCAGGCACAACAGCAGTTGCATTAATTCCCAGGGAATTCCTGGTCACGATGTGCCAGCCTGTTGGACTTCAAAGATTTACTATTTTGCACTTAAGGGGAATGCATAAGAAAATATTTACAAGTGCTCATTAAGGCTAAATTGTGTCCTTATCCTCTGCAGGTACCCTGGGAATTAAGAAAATTCTATAACGAGAATAGATGTAATGCTGTAACACTTATGCAGGAATAGTCACTTGGACGAGGGAAGGATGAAAAACGAAACTACAAATACATTAAAGGGTAAAGTTTAGTAGAAAGTGAAATATTAATCACCTTTATTATGGACACAGTGATACTGGGATAAGCAGAAATATATTCTGAAAATATTATGTCAACTAGTCTTTTCTCACCTCCAGTCCTAGTGAGGCTGCAACTGTAGTACTGTGCCCAGATTTTGTTCTTATACTTGAAGCAGGTTGCAGAACAGAGGCAGCGCAGGATTAAAAATACAATATTTATATTCCATCATGTCTAGATGATTCACAGGGAAAGATTGGCCTGCAAGAGATTTATGCAGAGAACAGGATTCCAATTATCATTTACAGATACATATGAGTTTGCCATGTCTACAGCAGAAAAAGCTGTAGTGGAGGAGCCTCAGGATGAACAAAAACACGGGAACAGATCATGCAGAGACTGTGAGTAATGGCAGGCACAGCTGACCCTGCTGTGAAAAGAGACAGGGACAGTCACATGGGACCCACCCACATGATTTAATATATTTTCCTAACAGAGTCCCACTTCAGTTCCTCACTGTATTACCAGGAACTGAAAGCCTACATGATGATGTTCTCAAGGAAGGAAATGAATGAAAAATCTGTATAGCTGTGTAATGGAGGCTGAAAGTCAGAATGGGCCAAGAGCTGTAGCTCCATCCTAGCCAACACTCCACGGCCTGAGTCATGGCAGGTCCTGGTTTATCAATGCTTTTACTGCTCTAAACAAAAAATCAGGTCCTCAAGTTGGGGGCTTGGCCATCTCACAGGCTTTGTATATATGCAGAAGTGGGTATGTAATACACAATTTGGGGTTACTTATGATGCATCCTGAAAGGAATAAAAGACATTACTTTGAATTTGCATCATAGAAGAGACAGGAAATTCTGAATCTGATTGAAGTTTATGAGGTCAGGTCTTGCAAGCAAAAAAGGATTTGTGAATCTCTGCTTGCAGATCACACACATGAAGTTGCAC
>JAWWMU010000013.1:18346368-18379504 GCA_035048155.1 Cinnycerthia olivascens
TATCCCGATTCAGCTAAGGGGAGGGGTGGTCCATCTAGAGGTTTGTTTTTTTCTCTTCTTTCCCTCTCCCAAATTTGTCCTAAACTAGGACAAAACCTAGCAAAAGAAAACTAGGCACTCCTGAATTTTATGATGGGGATGTATTCAAATTAAATCTATAGGATTTCACTTGCAGGTGTTTTCATTGTAACCACTTTATCTGGGTATAGCTTGGATTCTTAATCTAAATCTGCCTGAAGTCTACACATTCCCTATTCATAGAGAGGAATTATTTGGTTTGTCTCAGGGACAGAGCTGTTGAAGATAATGTGTGCTCCCTTACACAGAAAGACAAAAGCTTTTATATTTTTCTATATCATCCAGTCATTTATCCCTTCTTTTCCAAAGTTTGGCATTTTACACAGACTACACACTTAAGTGTGTTTCCATTGACTTTCTTGACATTTGTATACACATAAAACCAGTCAGAATTAGACTCACAGGGCTTCTTCTATTTTTCTAGATAACTCAGCAAACTGTCTCCAAATGTAACAGATCTGTCCATGACAGCTACATAAATTCAGCTGTTCTGATATCCCAAATTCCTTCCTATCAGAAAGACACACATGCAGCCAGTTGCAATATTCCATGCCAAGAAAATCCGATTATTCTTTGGGCTGGAGTTCACAGAAGAACTGTAATCCCTGAACAGACACTCTGCTCAAAGAAGAGCTAGGAAAACCAAGGAAGTCTGGTTACAGCTACACACCAAGTCTCAGATGGTTGCTTGCAGAAATAGGCCCAAGTTGTTCATAAGGCAGATGCTAACTAAATCTTCATAGCAAAGCTGCTCCTGTGGAAAAAATCTCATGTCTATCTCAGAGCTCTGCACTTCCCTTAATATGCCAACTTCTGCCTACTCACAGCAAGCACTGCCTGTGTGTCCAGCATCATTTGACCATGATCATTGGCTCACTTGCTTTTTCAGCTCTTTTCCCTCAGGATGTACCATCTGTAAAAGTTTCCAGTGTTTTTTCAAAAGGTTTCTCTGGATATGTGGCCCTAGGGAGAAATCCACCATATTAAACAACTGCAAATAGTTCTCCTGATCTACATGACAAGCTATTCTGGATAAAATGGTACTGTAAGAGAAGAATTATTTGAATGTGAAAATGGTTATAGCTCACCTGGGAAAGCAGAAAAGATGACAACAGCCACAGTATCACAGATGATACTGAGAAAGTGGAATAATGTTATAATTATCTCCTTATCATAACTCTGTTTTCTTAAATGAGGCTTTAAGGATATCTGATACAGACACCTAGGCAGTTTCCTTCCTTTTTTTTTTTTTTACCTTTCTGTGTCCTTGTTCTGTTTTGGGAGGGAGATTACATGTAGCTATCACACACCTATCCAGCTTTATTAAGAATAAGATTTTCAAGAAGACTCAATGCACTTTCATCATGCCAGACCCAGATTAAGTCTGCTTAATTTAATGAAGAAACCCAGGATATATTTGCTGAATATTTCATGAAGCTGCCTGTTCCACATGTTGGAAGGTTAAGTCCAATGTACATCAAGAGCCCACAGAAGTGCAGGCCAAGAACTGTATCTTGATCTTAGACAAGTTTTTTTCCACTCACAAGGAAAAGCTTCCTGTATGTAAAGCATCTGCAGAGAGAACTGCCTGAATATATGGTGAAAAATCTTTCAGCTTCTCAAACGAAGATGAAATAGGGCTACCAATGAGCAGCTACAATGATGACAAAAATTGAATCAGCAGTTTTTGCTCTTTTAAAAACTATTTAAAATACCAGCTTTCAGAGTGGAATTTTTCATTTTTGGCTTTATAGTGCATCTAAGGGAAATATGTGCTTCATATGAATTCATGGTTATTACACCACTGCTGCAACACTTTGGTGTGTGTCAGCATTTTCCTGGTGAACCTTGGAGTACTGGGTCTGTAACCTGTCCATAAAAATCTGCCCAAAGCAGGAACCCTGACATAAAAGTTAACATAGGTGCTTATTCTAAGTTGGGTGGGATAAAACAATTTAACCTTAGATAAATTAAAAATTATTGGTTAATGATTAAATTAATGATAACTGGATTTGGTCACTTTCTTGAATCAGATTGAATACATAACTCAGGGTACTAAATCAACCATTTATAGTACCATCCTAACCTTCTAATATTGAGGTGTTTTCAGACATCCTTATCATGTAAACAGGGTGTCTCAATCTTTTAAGGTGGTTTTGGAGTTCTCTATCTTCCTCAGCTGCCTCTTAAGTGTATGTCCAGGACATACTTTTCATGTAGAAACATTACTGTTCCCACATTTTAGATGGGACTTCCAGCTCAGAAACATGCCAAAGGTCAGGAAGCGTGTCAGAGTGAAAAATCAGCCATCTACCCTAAATCCTTAGCCTTCACACCACTAGAAAACACAGCAACATTCTGATCTCTCCATCAGAGTGAATTTGCACCAGGATTTTTTTTTCTTAAGATCTCTCGGTTCTGTCTCTCGCAATAGCAACTATCACTTATATAACAAATGGACTAGAAGACAACTCATAGAAAATATTCTGAGATTAATCCTACCTCATCATGCATATCCTTCCAGCAACAAAATTATAAAATTTATATGGAGATTATTCTAAGCCCACATCTTTTGGATGACTGTGAGCACCAGTGATTGTGGTCTGAACCTAGAATGAATGTTGATATGCACTGAATATATTTATGTTTTTGTCTGGGAGGGACTGTGTATCTTAAGGATGATAAAAACTGTTAGAAAAACAGCTTGCCTCCTCATTCCCCAGTTTATAGCTTTGAAAGGAAAAATATGATATCTTATGCAATTTGCAAAGCGCACAGCTGAATTTTGAAAAAGAATAAGATTATTCCATCAATGAAGAGCTGCAAGCGCAATGTTAGATGGCTGAGACTGGAAGGAGAAGGAAAGGGAAAAAAACAACACCAGAAAAAAGCTATTTCATTAATTTCAATAAAAGTAGAAATTTTTTGAAATCTAAAGGGTCACAATCTTGAGAGCAACTCCCAAATTAAAAGAGGGTTGTGGAGTCATTTTTTGGGGACCAGATCAAGGTTATTTTTGAAAGTCAAATGTGTGCAGTCTAGGCTGTGGTACTATTTTGATACTGGCCATTTTGATAATGCAAAAGAGAAAGCTTTAACAATAGCATACCACCCATAATAAAAATGTTGCTCTAGAATACCTTAGAATATGTAACAACATATAAAATACAGTAATGTATATTGTTTTTTAAAAATCTAAGCAAAGTATGTTATTTGAGATCTAAGTGGGTAATTCCTTAGAGCTGCAGTCTCCAAGATAACAACTTAAATATTTGGCTCCCCTTCATGTCTTGACAGCAGCTCTTACTTGTTTGCTTTATGTATTAAAGCAAAATAAAGTAAAATCAAGTACCACATCATGTTCAATATCTACAGTACAGAAATAAAATCATCCTTATTTCTAATCACCTTATAAAGTGGAAAAGTTTCCTAATTGCCCTTATCTTTCAAACATCAAAAATGCCATATTTTAAATTAGAGTAGGCAGTGGGTATTAACAGTCTGACAGAGAGAAACATGAAGATCCCTCTCCAAACTCACATTCTGCATTTATATACTAACTTCTAACATTATAGGAAAATGACTACACAGTGTGCTATAACAAAGAAACATATTTCATATACAACTATTATAAGTTCAGATTCTATTTGCCTTGATTCATCATTTAAGCAGGATGAGAAAATAGGGCTTAATTAGATAGGTACTTCATGGGACAAGACACAGAGAGCCCCAGTCAGACCCCAAGAACAGCTGATTCATACATTTATTTTCTCAGTAAAAGGGGTGTTTCTGGATCATTTATCATGTGAGAGGCTCAGGACATTGTAGTTTAAAGAGCCAAATTAATCAGTGTACTGACAGCTCTTTCTTTCTAAAGAGTTTTCTCCTCACTTAGATAAGTTCATTTCCAGGTATTAAAACCTAATTTTAGTTTGAAGTTAAAGCTCAGACTTCTGTGACAGGCCACTGTAGAATAACCCATCAATACTGCATTTCCAGCCCATGAGTTTGAAACAAAGTTCCAAAAGGAAGTGCTCTGTAGTTCAGAGGCAGGCCCTGGAGAAGGAAGGCGAGGCACTTCACACCATGAGCACAGGACACCTCTACAGAAACATTTTGTACCTTTGGAAAGCATTCAAATCCCATTGTCCTGTATGCCACAGAACCTACATGCAAAACTAAGGGGTGCACCAGGGGTCCATATATGCAGATATATTTATCATTAAATTATTTCTACACGCTAAATAATTGTTACACTTTTTTATTATTTTTACTTTGTATATTTTTATTTGCTTTTTGAAAAACTAATGCTCCTTTTTCAAGATTTCTATGATAGTGCTTCCCAAGAAAGATTCTGAGGTCTCTTTCATGTCACCCAAACAGAATTAGGAAAAGAACCTCTGCCTCCTAGAGCATTGCTGAGTGCAGTTTATGCAAGTTAAGTTGCCAGTTTCTCTTCTTTATTTATTTATTTATTACAAAATCTCTTTGGTTTGGAAAACCAGACATTGTTTCTGTGGACTTTCTGCCCTGAGCCCTCAAATCATGAAGCAGCAGGAGTGGAAGGAAGTCTGCCTTTGATCATTAACAAAGATCAGCTCTGATGGATGCCTTGGGCTCACAGTTTTCTCACCAGGCTTGCCCCAGTATTGCTTGACACATTATCTCTTGTTAAATCACTCCAATTTGGAACAGAACATTCATCTTCCTGGCTATGCCTGACACCCCTGTGTGCACCAGGCCCTGGTGAACATTTGCACTGCTCCAATGCCATAGAAACATGAGATTCAGAGAGCTCAGGAACCACTTCAAAGTGACTACACTGGGAAAAATTCTGCAGTCTCATTGTCTCTGAAGGCTTTCACTACCATGCTGCTCTCCAGCAGCCAGGTACATACTGGGGCTGGTTGAAATTGTCCATGAGCCTCTGCAAAGATGTTCAAGTTAGAGTGTTTCAGATAAAAACCTCTAAAGATCCATAGCAACATTTGCTTTATCCAATATTTACGTTATCACACCAAACTGTTACTGTACTCAAGTGAGGCTGACTAAAGTAAGATATGAGAGAAGCATATCCTGAAACAAACTGTGATTCTTTGTCAGAGTCAATATCCCATGTATTGCAAGGTAAAAGCTTTTCTGTACCCTCAAAGGATAAAACAAATGGAAGTAATCCCACAGGAGGCTCCACAGAATTGTGTCTGTACTGAATCACACACTGCAGCAGCCACACCCTCCTCTTGGATGCAGGATCTGAGAATTTGTACAAATTCAACTCATACAAAACAAATTTTAAATCTTGTCTTTCCCTAGGTTCCTTGGTTCACTGAGATTTTAAGATTTCATGTATCTGCCCAGATAACCTGTTCTGACAGAAATAGCATTGCTATGCTTTAACATTAAGGTTTTGAAAGTGTAATTCTTTAAACAACAATCATTCAACCTATTGTTCTCACATACATTCACTCTCCAGTGTAAACTCTCAATTATGCATAACTGGGAAGTGTTTACCTTACCTTTCCAGAGCTGAGAGCAGATCTAAGGTGCAGAGTGACCAAACACTAAAAATGCATCATGCAAAGGGCAGCTGAAGCAAGTTATTCAAATTTCCTAGTGGTTCAAAATTTCCCCCATGAAAGTCATTGAAATCTATTTGTAAGAGAACAGTGAGATTTAAAATAAGATGACAGAAAACAAACTCTGCTGGGAGACCATCCTCACTGGAAGTTTGAGGGTTTTTCACCCCAAAGTATCTCTCAATCTCAAAGAGCACTGCAACCCACACAGCTTTCCAAAAACATTCAAGGAAACGCAGACATTTAACATGTCAAATGGACCTCCAAGGTGCTGTGATTCTGAATGTCTTTACTCAAAGTATGTGCAATATTGAAGGAATTCTAACTTAAATGGTTTTCAAGGTAACTTCACACACAGAGGATGTCACAACAACCCTGGGAAAATCATACAGTTCTGGTTTTGTTGGCTTGGGTTTTAATTTTGTGTAGAAGGCTAAAATTTGAAGGGTTAGAAGAAAATATCAGCCCTAAATCAGATGCACTGGGGTGGAAATTGCATCTAGGAAGTGGCAGAATATGCTCAGCAAGCCAGAGAAATGAAGCTTTATTGGCCTATCTGCCTATATAAGATCTGGATTCAGTATTACATCCCAGTTTGACAAAACACCTCAGCACAGGCTTAAAGCTAAGCCTGTGCGTAACTTCCACAGATAGATAGATTTTTTTTTTTTTTTAAGATGTCAATCACTAGAGAAGCTAAAGGATTTTAATTCAAATATCACAATTCTTACCTGCAGACAGCAGGACTCCTGAAAAAGAAAACTATTTCCTGCAGCACACCTTACTGTTTGAGGAAAACAGTTATTACAATTTTCAAACCCTGAAGTTAGGCATTTAAATCCCAAGCCAGATACATAAATAATAAAGCTGTGTGACTTTCAGACATGCTGAGTTCCCACTGATTTTAATGAGAGCAGTACATGTTCAGATCCTCTTGAAAGCGAGATTGTTTAGATATCCAGGTATGAAGGAAGAATCTTGACTTTGAGATGGAAACAGCTTTTATAAGAGCCAGTTGGGGTTTTCTATCGCTGCCTTTACATGACTGATTAGGGAGTCTGGCCCTGAGTGATTATCAGCCAGCACGTCCCACAGGAAGGGCTGCACTTTTGTTTGCAGTGGGATAGGACCTGAGGTAAAGGGCTGTCATCCACCCACTTGATGGTGAAGTTAAAACGTGTACAATTTAAACTGAGTTTCTTGACTAACAGCCCCATGTACACCAGGATTTCCTAAAAAGATGGCAAGGAAGCTACAATATCAAAAAAAAATCTCATAGCTTCAGACTTCTCAGATGTGGCAGGAGCAAGACATTGCGTCTTTTAGAACATATCTTAACATCTAAACCAACCTGGTTAGTGTTTCTCCATCACAGGAAAGATAGGAGCTTGAAATCTGTGAGTAGTCAAGCTGTTATACACTTTAGCCAGAAAATTTCAGCAGGTCATGGCCAGTTGACTCTCCACTTCTATGTCCAAGGTGGAAGGCTGAAGCCAGCTACGACCTGTATGAAACCCTGGTTTTGTCAACCTCTTGAAGCTGTGCAGGTGTGAGACTCCAGCTGCTAAACTCTGATCCCTACAGCATTGGTCACCACTTCCAGTACCTTCTTTGTCAATATGCTCAGTGGTGGAGGCAAAACACTGCTCAGTGCTTGGGAAGACATTCTTCTGCAGTGTCTGGGGTAGAGCTGATGGGAGAGAGCTGCTTACTGGCACTCTCACAATTAAAATAATGCATGTGGCACAATCCATCATCCATGGTAGACATTAAGCACTCTCTAATATCAATTACCAATTAAGAGCTGACAAACAAATTTTTCTGATTAGCAGACCAGTAAAATTACAGTCTGCTGGGAAGGAAGAATCTCACCTCCTTTTCTAGACTTACTCAGCCAGCCCATTCTCAAATAAACAGAAGGAAATTCAACTGTTTGAGAGAAGCCTCTGAAAATCTGGGGGAAAAATTTCCCCATGTGCTTTTCAGATATTTGCAGACTTTTTACTTGAATTTACAAGTTCATCACATTCCCCAGTGCCACACTACATTTATTAATGTAAACAACATGGTGGGTAAGATCACAGCAAATCAACAGGGAAGAAAACAATTCATGTTGCTGGCAGAGTTTATATACCTGCTCGTTACTTTCAGCAAATTCCTCATAAGGACACAGCTTTTTCCAGAAGCTGTTTATTTAAGTGCTTAATGGATATTCTTGTCACACTAGGCCAAAAAAAGTCACATCAAAACTTTTGACACATCATTTGATGCTATTTTATATTTTAAGAAATTTGGCACACATCACATTACAGTGCAATGCATTATTAAGTGTCATTCCAGGATATGAGATAATCAATCAGAAAGATCCTCTGGGATCAAATGAAATTGAGTAACTGACATTTTGGCATGAACAGAAGTGTAGGGTCGACTGAAGAAGTTGTTATTTGAGGAAGAAACTGTTCAAAGAAGCTTAATTATTTCTATTTCATCTTTTTCTCTTCATAAATATTCCTAGTAGTGTTGCGTTTAGGTCTCAAATCCAAGGCCCTTCCTCTGCTCAGTGGCTGCATTTCCCACTATCTACACTGTGAGTTCTGGAAAGCCATAAAACACAAAGAAATTCCCTGTTAAGAATCTGATCATGTTACTCAGACCATTTGGCCTTGTGCTTGCATTCATTATATGAAATGGAATGCAAGGAAATGCTAAGAAAGCCAGGAGCAGAGGGGATTAGGCAATCTCTTTGGGTTGCTCATTCCCTTCCCACCCCCTTCCCCTCTCCCTCTGTCCTGGGTCAGGCTCCTTTCCCAGATCAGTCTCTCTGCACTCAAATGAAATGCAGACTGATAGAGAATTGTTGCAGTAATTGAAACCCCCTTCGGAGGGAAAAAAAGAAAGTGAAAATAAAGACAAATTGCTGTTTATCTGAAACAATACAAATCTATTCTGATGAGTATAAATAGTAGTTGGAAAAATTAATTTTGTGATGCAGTACATCAAATCCTGCATTTCTGTTTGGCATAGGCTTGACTGTTTTAGTTAGAAACAGTCCAGGCTGGGAGAGGGACATGCCTGTCACACACCTAATGGCTCAGGGCTCTACATTGAAATAATTTATGAATACCAAGAGGGCTAGATTCTGCAACTAAGGTTTGGGAAAAGGCACATTACATTATATTTTATAACTTCTTTAATTCTTTTATTTCTTTAGCTATGAATGCCTCCTTTTGGTCATTTTTCATGTATTTCACCAGTCTGCACATCTAATCCCTGGGCAAACTATCCATATCAAAGAGGCAGCTCTTGAACAAGAGCAGCAAAAGAAGCACCTATACCCTTGAGTAGAGACATATGGTACATTATATGAAAACAAAATACATACATGCAAACACAAATGTCCAGTGAATTTACCTCATACTTAAAATATGTCACTGTCCTGATCTTGCATTAATTTACTTTTTGGTATGGAAGGAAAGGACCAATGTCTTATTTTTAGGGTGAAATTCTCTTGTAAACCATGGTGATGGACTATGATACACTGAAATATCCCTGTAAGTCATTGAAAACATGGAGGAATAGAGGGTTCAAATTGTAGACCTGAGCAAAGGCATCCATGCTGAACTAGTAGATGCTGAAGTATCTGTGAACCTATGAGAAGCTTGAACAGAGAGGAATAAGAGTGATGAAGACCCTTTGCCCTGAGGGAAGATGAAGAGAACCTCTGTTCCCAGAGATGAAGATGATGTTAGAGATGAAGAGAACCTTGGTTTTTGAACAGCTCATCCTATAAATAGTAGCCCATAGGCTGACATGGCCCATGAACACGGTTGCAGGAAAGGCTGCCAAAGATTGGAGAGACTTCATGATTGCAGATTTCTGGGTGGCTGCTATTCATGGAAATCAAAAGCCATAAGAGAATTGGTTTTTTTTGTGGAGAAGTTTCCATGGCACGGCAAGAGATGCTCCTCTCCCTAAGTGAACTGAAGAAAGACTATTCTTGAGGTGGAAAATTGACTGAGAATCCTAGGTGCTGTTTCCGTACATTGTCAGTGGAGAAGAAAAGAGGGTGTGGGGGGAGGAAAAGTGTTCTGAAGGTTTTATTCTGATTCTTATTATTCTTTTAGTTTTGTTAATAAAAATTTCTTTATACCCTTTAAAGTTTGAGCCTGCTTAGCTCTTCTAGTGCTGTCTCTCAGCAGAAAATGAGTCAAGTATATTCCAGTGGGTGCACTAGCGTTTGGCTAGCACTCAACCCACCATATAAATTGGTGTGTTGGCTGGGACATGTCAAATTGGTGTGCCAAAACCACCACATGAAATTGGTGTTTCCACCCAGATTCAAACTGAAACTGCCACAGTCACTAGCAGAAATTCTCATCAGCATTTATCCAGAATGTTTCCTGTCTCACATCTCAGAATGCAGCCTGCTGGATGATAAAAACCACATTTTGATAGGTGTTATTTAATTCAGTACTATGTAAACAATGACATGACCTCTGCTTCACAGATAAGAAATGGATTTTTGAAACCAACTAAGCTTAATTAGTTTCAATTTACTAAACACATAAGCTAGCAGTAGGATGTTTAAAACTGACAAACTTAACAGCTCTCCTTTAATTATCTTCAACTAAGTAGTCAACTAAGGAGATACCTTCAGGAGCAAATAAATGAGTTAGGCTTATAAATCCCATAGTAGCATAGGATTTAGTAGGGCATCAATTCCTTTAGTAGAGTGTCCATTCCACATAGCAGCTGCTGAAAACTATAACCTCAGATATTGCATTTACCTGGCTGATCATGCAGAGGTAAGGTCAGAAAGGATCTGATGTAAATGAGCAGAAGGGTCAAGGACCAAGGTCAGGGAAGCAAATTCCACTGCAGTGCAGGCAATGCTTCCCTAGGGAAACCTTGTCCTGGTAGAGGCCAAAGATAACTACAGAGCTTTGTTTACAGGGTCTTTGCCTTACTGGACAGTTTCCAAAACTGGAATGTCTCTTGGGAAACAAATATTATCATTAAGCTTCCTAACAAAATAAGTACTCTGTGCATTAAAGACTGGTTTCCCCCTTTAGTCTTTCTCTTAACATCATGTCTGTGAGGAAAATCAAAGGGCTTTGCTCCCATTGGGAAAGAGTAGAGAACTGCAGCATGCAAGCAATGGGACCATTCAAGAGTTCTATTTAATATGCTCATATCCTCAGGCACAACTATGTTAAGCAAATAATGATGTTAATTATTTATCAGAAAGTCTATGTACTAATACAGTAACACAGGCCATATTCCTAAGGACACACTTTGACCTTCTGAGTATTTCAAGCCACATCCAGGAGTCCTCCCAGTTCTACATCCATATTCCTACCTACTGTTCAGCATCAGTCAGAATTTGGGCTGAAGAGAGAATACAGAAGCAGTTTTCCTCAAAACTTCCACAAAAATCAGGGGCATGAGAACCCCTGAGCAGTAAGTGGTGCGGTGCTTTGGGCAGGGAGCCGCATCTTGCTCACGCACATCTAAAGGAATTCACAACTTCTAATTAGTTCCTATTTTTCTGCTTGTCAACTTCATCCCAAAGACACACAGTTCCCTTAAAGAGGCAGAGCAAAAAAGCAGTTCAAGTCGAGCTCTTAGGCAGTGGTCACCCTCCGTAATCCGCCTGAAGATTTTCCTGTATAGTTCAAACGGCATAAAGGGGACCTTGATTCTTTGAAGTACAGCTCCCCATGGCATTTCTTCCCATAAAGAGCAAAACATATGCCATAAAACTTTATGATCAAACTTACAAGAGTCTGGCTAAGAGCCTCAGAGTGAAAGGAAACTAATTAGTTCAAACCACCACCCCAGTCCCCCTGCTACTTCCCATCCAAACAGCAGCAAACCCAATAGAAGTGAAAAAGCTTAATAAAAGTACAGCCAGACCACAAGACACTTGTTTCTCTTAATGCAGGGGTGTTTTTCTAAAACAAGATACTACAGGAGCAAGGAAACAAGCCTTAGTCAAACTGCATATCTTACTAATGCATGGGAAGTAACCAGTGATCTATAGGGGAAAAGAAACACATTCCGGTTCTGCCCAAGTATCAGTAACATGGTATTTTTATATCTACGTGTATGTACAGTTAGAGAAAGTGCAGTATTTCAGTGCTATTATGCAGGTATTCAGCAAAATTACATAGATTTAACTAGAAAAGAAGAAAGGTCAGTAGCAGCACGAGCAATCAGCCTAGCCAAGGGAAAACAGGATATCTGCTCATGGCTATCAGGACATTTACATGAGTGGGTGAAAGATGCTGTGATCAGGAATTGCAAATATAACTGACTTCAACAAGAGATGTTACAGCAACACCATGCTGGAAAGTGCTTTGCTGAGAAAGTTTGGAGCTGATGAAGGCAAGGTACCAACACAACAATCTGCCTGCCCAAACTGCAGCATTAAGTTATGATTATGCTGACATTTCCACTGAGTGAGGAACACAAACAGGTGGGCTGAATTCTCTTACCTGAGGAAGTGTGTCACTGTATTGCCTGAAAACTGAAATTCTCCTCACTGTAAAGCACAGAGCAGGATATTCTGGCTGCCTGTGCAGAGACTATGGCCCACTAAGCAGCAGAGGAGGCAATTTCAGGAATTGCAGCTAAGTTAAACATGGAATTTCGATATGTACTATTTTGGTGGGAGCAGGAAGAGGAGAACAGTAACTAACAATCATTCCCAAATTTCCCCAGTCATATTTTCCCAATAAGGCTTTCTGTCTTACTTTGCATTGTGTGGAAGAGCTGGCAAGGCCATTTTATGCAGCTTTAAATGCATTTTTACAAAATGTGATACCCACAAAAATTAGCTCCTGTATCACCTGATAGTTTCGTTTATGTTCCAGCACTGTGCCATGAGTTTTCCCCTATATGAAGATTTCTCACATGTCAGGAGACAGCTAAGTACATGTGAGCCCTATAGGCTCCAAGAAAGCAGAGACCAAGAGCTATGCCAGAACTGAGTGTGTCACTTCTGCCCAAAGGATCCCAGCAGTAATGCAGAGCCCTGTGAATGAGTCCCAGCTTTCCACAGGGTCCTCACAACTCCTGATCTCAGAGCACTTTTCTACACCAACAAGAATAAACTTAAGAAGTTGTGCTTGAACCTGATCTAGCACAGTCAAGCTTTGTCCAGTCTCCTAATTTTAGGAGACAGCTGTTCTAATCAGAGGAGGCAGGAAATGATGACTAAAGTCAGCTGCTAAAAGACCTGTGGTCAAACCATACCCTACCACCTTTCAGCTGCAGAAAGCTTTCCATTTTCTCTGGACAGTCACATCAAATGAAGAAGAGTCACAAGATCTGCTCAGGTAACACAGGAAACCAAAATGCCTCTGTATATGACCTTATGATCATGAATAAGATATCACTAGATGTGAAATTCCTCAATAATGAGACACAGGGGTGGCAGGACAAGCCACCATGATGTGCTTCATTCTCTGCAGTGATGAGAGCTTTTGAGTCACTTTATAGAGGAACCAAAAACTTGATCCCACTGCTCAGTTAGAAAGCCTGTCCATGAAAATCCACATTTTGCATTATATTTGGTTTTATACAGGACTAAAGTCACAGAAACCCCTATGATGACTTTAATTAGCAAGGGTTATTGACACAAATGTTTGTGGGCTCAAGACCTGAGAGCACAAAAATCTATATCCTCTCACACAATCATTTCATTTTTTTATATCATTTGTGGGTAAGAAACAGCAATTTTCAAAGATAATACACTTACTGCACTGTGATTTGAATTTGCATAATAAAACCATTTGCCTTTTAAAGCATATATTAACACTTAGAAGGAAAAGTGAATGTTCTACTTTAATTCAGGAAAGGTAGAGACAGTTCCATTATTTTAATTTACATTTTATTGGGTTTTTGCTTCGGTAAAGAAACACATGTTATAACTAATCACAGTTCTAATTACTGCCTGATTCTATCTTTTATTACTGCTAAAATTTCTATTAAGGGAATGAAAGAAACTAATAGGATCATTAAAAGATCAATAGGAAATATTGCTTACGTAGAAGTTGCAATGTATAAACTTCAACTCAACAGAGAGGATCAAAAGAATTCCTTGGAAACAGAGGATTATGAATTCTTTCCACTTGGGAAAAAACACAAACTGATTTAAAGGTTATCCACAAGAAGAATTCTTTTTAATTTCACTCCTCTGAGAGCAATAGGCAAACAAAAACCACAACAAAATTATGATTAACTTTCCTCCTCCACACTTCTAATACTCTTTGTACAGAGTCTGAATATCTTTAAAGGGTATCATTAAGAACTGGAGTGCACCTGACATTTGTGAATATAAACATGGGGATGTGACTCACTTACAATCACACAATCGTAGCCTCATGACCCAGATTCTTACTCTTAAAATGATGCTTAGGTAGATCTCACTGACTATACAGTCTAAAACCTCTTTTTCACTTGGTTTTGGCAGAAAAAAAAATTCTTTTACTTCAAGCCACTACTCTGCCCAAAGTAGTTAACCCAGAATGAATGTCACATATAAAAATATTATTATGATCATATGACAGTACCTGCTTTGATGCACCATCTTACTTTGGCTACCAGAGTGAAAAGTACAGGTGTACTGACATACCAGAAGTGAAATTAGAGCAGGACAACTTCTCTCTCTACTTGTTCATTAATAATTTTGATACCTTTTGAAACCCCCAGTGCCCCAGACAGAATAAGGAGAAAAATATAGGAAATGCATTTTAAGCACAGTTCATGTAAATTCAGTACCTGGTCCATAACAGCAAGAAAAACAGAGTGGTAATGCAGCTGCCCAGACTTAAAACCACAAAACTTCTAAAACCATTAGCTTTACCCCAAAATATCTCTATTTCCTTTTTCTGGTTATGCATTGAACTCTGCATGTTCTCTTTCTGAAAAAGTTTGAAAAAACAACTCTGTCCACAGAGAGCCAGCTCAGGTCTAAACATTTTAAAGGTAAAGCAGTGTCACACAAACAGGGTCTGCTTCCAATGGAGGTCAACTAAAAGGTGCCAGCACTGATGCCATAGGTCTGTGTACAGCCAATTTATAGGCTCTTCCTGGGAGTCAGGGTATTGATAAACATCATACAGAAACATGTGATCACACCAAAATAGCTGAAGTCCTCCAGGAGTTATAAAGCCTGATGTGGCTGCAGTGGCACCTGCATTTCTGAGCATTCCTAGGAACTACAAGACTGTAAGAAGGAGAGGAAGAAACTCCAGGGCCCTCCAGGAGCTTGGATTAAATGTGAAGGCAACCCTGAAGTTCATGCCCCAGAGCCTCATTGCATGTCTTCTATTTGAGCTTTCTCACAACCTGGACTTGAGTGTACAGATCTATAAAAAAGAAGCAGACAAGACCCCCAGAAACTACTCAATACACATATTAGTGGACTCAGAATGTTCAAGGACATAATAGTGAAGTGGACTGAGATAGAAACAGTTATCAGCAATGGAAACAGAAGCCCTTTTGCTTCTGCTACAAAGAATGTGACAATTCTGCTATTTTTAAAGACAGGATTAAAGGGATGTTGCAAGCTAGTACAAATAGTTTATAAAAATGCAACTAAATTGGGGTGATGGCCAACAGAAAGCTTGATTTCAAGTGGGTAAAAACTGATATGAGATTAGAGTGAACTTCCTCTAATAGATGTTGTAAGTCTTTTAAAATTTTCCATTTCCTACAAGGAGCTATGAAAACAAAGGTCTTGCTGCTTCAAGAAAAATTAATACTTAAAGTCAAACATATCCAATGCTCTCAAATTCTATGGCTTAGTAAACTAATAAAGAATATTTTAGAAAAGCAAGTCATATCCATTAGAAAACCTGTACATAGTGGGCAACTTCTAAGTCATAACATCCCCAAAAGCAGACACAATTAACTTCATAAAACCACAGAAAGGAAAATAACATTGTTCTGAGTAAGATCCTTGCTTGGCAACAAGGCACCATCAGGTATGAGTGCAATTCACTGCCCCCAAACCATTTGTTACCCCTGTTTTTGCTGTTTCCATACAGAATCTTCTCCTCTTGACACTGCCTCTCTTTTTAAGAACCAAGCAAATTGCTGGCTTCTGTTTGCAACTCTGAGACATCTGTTGTCTTCTTTTGTCACTGTATCTTTTTTTCTTTTCAGGAATCAGTTGTCTGGAACTATGACAAGATCTGTATCAATCAAATCAGTGGATTAATTTACTCCAATAATAATTACAAGGGATTTTTTGGGGGGTGGAGGGGAACGAGAGGGATGGATTCAATATCATGCAGCATTTCAGGCTACACCCTGCTCTTCTGGTACATTGATCTTCACTAATGTTTCATCATTTTCTAAACTTTACTTTTAAAATCATTGGTTTTCTAGCAACAAAGAGTGCATATATATGTGAATGAATGCAAAATGATGACAACGATTGCACTTCAGTCTCTTTCTGCTTCCTGGCATTTGCAGAATCGTCTTGCCAGTTTCTTAATAGCTATAAATAACATACAGAAGGGACTATTTTATGACAAAATTTGTTCCTCTTTTCTTGGTTTTTTTCCACACTCAGATTACCTGGGATTTTCCCTGGTGTAGTCATTTTCATGCACTGGCAATAACTATGCCCTTCCCTCTTTCTTGATCCCACCCTTAACTTCATACTGAAGTCCACAGGTACAAATATGGCACTAAACCTTTCACTGCCATGAATTGGAACCAGTTAGAGAAGTTGCCCTGCAGAAGGAAGTTTCAGGTTGGGTTTACATTTGTTCAACAAAAAGTTATACAAGATTTCTGAGATTAAAACTGGACATGGCACATTCCACAAGTCATCTGCACTAATGTCAGTAACAAGAGTTCTTATTTCTCAGGGATACTCATGAATGGGTAGCTATTTTTAGGATTGTTTTGGGGGGATTTAAAATTTATGGGAATTGCAGAGACAATGTTTTTCTAAGAGGATGATTCAATACAGTGGGTAAAGTATTTAACAACATAAATTCTGTATGCAGACCCTGGATGTTTTACATGGTTTCAATGATCCACACTGCAACAACTTAAACAAAGACAATCACATGGGCTTAATAAAGTCAGTGGTAATAAAAAAGTAAAGCTTGACTTTAAGAGGAAAATATTTATATTGGAGGCAATAATTATATTGTACTTTTCATCCCCAGATGTGCTTTTTAAGTGTCATCTGGTGGTTTGCTTGAAATACTGAGAGTCAGGATTGGATTTCTTCTCCCCACTGCCACCAGCTTGCTGTGTGGCCTAGGATTCATTACTTAGTGTTGGATTTTCAGCAATTCCAGGCACCCACCCATTCTAGAGGGTGCCACTGAAAAAATCAGACCAGCAATGCTCTTGGGCCTCATTTTCTTCACCTGTAAAATGAGATTAGTTACTCTATTTTGCAAGACTGCCATGCACATTAATCATTATTAGTAGGTTTTCTGGAGATCCTCACATCAGAGAGCACTACAATAATCTGAGTTCATTTATGGCAATGTAAGATAATCCCCCAAGTCAAGAACTGAAGTTGCTCCCTGAGGTGAGTCAGAGCTGTCTTTAAGTGTAGGAAGTAGCAAGAGTGGTAACAGTGAAGGAATGACACTGGGAAGGTGTTTCCCAGTCATTAGCAATGCTTATACCCTCCCTGCTCCACTGCATTAGCTCCTGGGAGCCACTGCAGGAAGCAGGAAGGAAATGAAATCCTTTTCTCTCTCCCTTTCACTCACCACCTCTGGTCTCCATCCCTCTGACCACCACAGAACAGCAGCAGTGGATCAGGCAGCTGCTGGTTGTGAGCACTCAGTGTTATTCTCTTTTGGAAATACCTTGTTTGCCTCTTTGGTGCCACTCAGACCAGCTCATGGAGCCACATCTTTGTCTTTACCCTTTGTGAGCACCTTGGGAACTGGCCTGTTCCCCTGGCATTCAGAATATGAAGATCCTGACAGCTCCCTCAGGCAGCAGCCTTGAGATATTATTAAATATAAATACATTTAGGTAGAGTTCTTCTCAGCTGGACAAGTGCCCCTTTCCTGCCTGCCTTGCAGCAGGAGCTTGGGCTCTGCTGAGTGTGCAGTCCCTAACACCTACCCCAACATGGGTTGGCTGCAGGAATGGTGAGAGAGCCTCTCACTCCTGAAAAAAGCAAGAGGGAGCACACCAGCTCATCACAGCTGAGAGAGGATACAGCAAACTGAATAGCTGCCATATGCACTGCAGATCTGCCAGAGAGAGCATCTGCTGAGAAACTGCAGCTTTATTTCCTCAGGACCCCACAAATACATAGAATTAAAAAAAAAAAAAACAATTCATTCTAATGGTCAATACATTCTACATTCTAAGGTAAGAAATGGGCTAAGATCTAACTCTCCAGCACAGACTCCTCCAAGAACCTCTGCTCCACAATACAGCAGACTAGGAAGAGGAAAATGTGAAAAAAACTAAGCTGATTAAAATGCAACTCACGCATGAGGGCTGCTGGAATACATGGGATCAATTTTCATTGTCATCACTACAGCAGGGCCAGAGAACTTCAAGTGCTTTTTATCAGATTCTCCAACCTACATAAGAACTAGGTTCCAAAACCACCCCTCCTAATTCCTCTGTCCTTCCAGGAAAATTTGGCATCCAGTTATGATCTCTGGCATAGCAAAATCCTTACTCAGTATTGAAACTCATTATTAGTCCTTACTCAGTATTACTGGCTCTTGTTTTTCTGTTCTTCCTCCAGGCATAAAAAGGCACCTGTTTTGTTTAGGCTATTTAATCAACATCCAACCACTATCTTATTCCAAGTTCTAATTCCTTATTTTTCCACTCTAATGTTCAAACAATTAATTTCTACGTGTCTAAATTGCCTAACTTTCTATCCTTAGCTTTTATCCCATTTCAGTTCTTGGTTAGTACCCAAGTTAACTTCCTTCTTACCCTGAGCAATTGGTAAGTGCTCTCACACCCAGGCTCTCAACACTGCAGCCTGCTCGTTTCACTTGGCAGGGAAAGCTTCTGCGATTAGCTTCTAGTGCCTGACCTACATTTCTCAAGAACTTTGGAGTGGAGAATTGGTTTCTACAGCAATTCCTGGGGATATTCAATTATCTTTTTCATGACAGTTTAATAGCCATATATACACCTCTCTATTATTCTTATACCTATGAGTTCTTGATTCCTCAAAAAAGCCCTGCCATGTTAAATATCCCAGTTATTTAGCACAAGATATTCTGTATACAACAAAATTTATTTGAAACCACAATGACTTGAAATTACTTTAATAAAAGGGATACTCAAGGCTTATGAGGCTTTGATTTTCATTTTCACTAAGGCCTTTACTTACTCTGGCAGAATCAAATGAGAGTAAATGGAATACAGACATGCCTTATACTCACTTTAAGAAGCCATTACATAAATGAGAGGAGTCCCTCTTGTCTGATAAAAAGTTGAACCATTTTACCACATTATGACAAGCAGCCTTTTCTCCAGCTATGAAAGTCTATTACTGTGCTTCACCAGAACCTCAGCAAGTCAGTGAAATTGCTGTAGACATGATGAAAAGCTCATCTTAGAGTATACAGCATCACATATACATCTCCCTCAGAATTTGTCTCTTGAAAACCCATAAGTAATTTCCCCACACTTAGTTTCCTACCATCCTTCATAGAAGCTAACTTGAAAAGGTCTTTTCTTCTGGGAGGTATACAGTAGCTTGTTTCCTGCTATTACACCTGCTGTTGCAGTTTGAGAGACATTACTGTGTTGTTAAAAAGATGTCAGCAATGAGGGAGTCGGTGTGACAGCCATAATTGGTAAAAATTCAAAATGCCCACAGGTGAGACACATTGTTTAAATTATACACATAAACGTCCATCACTTTTTTTGTGGGCACACAAAATAAGGGACTCAGTCTTTGAGAATCACCATGAATCATTCCTAGTAGCCAGCAATAAATGGTCTTTTCCAAATGGACATTTTTATAAGATCACTTACATATATAATCTAGAATATCCTCCTTATATTTCCATTCAAGTTCAGCTATGAATCACTGTGAAAACAGGCTGTTTACTGACTGGTAGCTTTGGGAAAAGATTCCTTTCTGTTTCATATCTCTGCATTTTTAGGGGGGAACTTTGCTTAAAGAATGCAAATTAACAGTGATGTCAAAATTCTTAAAAATATTTTTAACAGAAGAGCCATATTAACAGGTACAGTCTGAAATCCCAGAGGACAATATTACCTGTGCACTTCAAATTTCAGTGTGACCTTAGAACCTCATCCCATTCCCACAGGACCAATGACATTCACTTCTAGGAATTTCCTGTTCCCAAGGGATGATTATTCATCTCTGAAAAGTGCTCACTATCTGGTGGCACAATCCAATTAACACTGGAAAGTTGCATTCTTTCCACCACAACACATCAATGCAGCCTGAGATTACAGGGTTGCTGTTTTTTAAAGCTCCAGACAAATCCTCTCTCTGTTTCTTGAATTTTGCCCTTATGAGACCACCTCACCCAGGCCCTCATGGTGAAGAACCAAACCATCCTGTTTGAAAGTAGCAGGAAGACCAGGACTTCTTGCCCATGACATGAAATTTACCCCTTCATGAATCAGTCTTGTTCTGTTCCTTCCTGCTGCAAAGGCAGGAGTGAAGGGCTGGCTTCCTTTACCACTGCAATTCTACATCCCCTAATTGCAGTGGAATTACACAGAAATGATGCTAAGCTGCAGAAAGAAGAGAGCAAAGCCTTAAAACTTCCCCTCCTCCTGTCCACAAAGATGCTCAAAAATTGAATTTCCTTCCATCCCTTTGAAACATAATTCAGTTGCCTTGTTAATGTCAGGAAGATCATATTTAAACTCTTTCTTTACCAGCTCAATGCCCAGCCGGGAGGTGAAAGGCTGTAATCGATGCAGCAACCATACAACAGATGAGTTTCAAGCACTACACATTAGGTTTTATGGATTTCTTTAAAGTGTGCTTTAAAAAAAATAACAAGGAAAGAAATTAAAAGACCCATCCTACCATTTCAGCTTTCACAATCTGTTATACAATCCTCATTTTTCAGAGCTAGGAGAGAATAAAAGCCCAACCTTTCAGACCTTGGAAGCAGGTGAGTGCATTAAACAGCTGGGCTAATAAATGTCATACATAATTGTCCCTCCTTTTTCCATAAAGGCTGTGCTTAGTTCTCTAACACAACAGGGAACTGACATTGTCTCCAAAGCAGATAAATTCAAACTTTGATGACACCAGAACAGAACAGAGTGAGATGGATACTGACAGACTTTTACTCAACCAAGTTGTTTTACTATTTGCTTAACAGCTTTGAATTTCAAAATACTGCACATCACTGAAGAGAAGTTAGGAGCAAAACTAGAAGCTCTGAGTTGCTTCTTTTGGAGGACAAAATTCCTCAGAACTTGTGTTAGAGATTTTTAAAAACTGGCTCAGTGACCCTGATTTCCTTTGCAAGTGTCCCCATATTTGCATTAGCTGGTGCAGTGCAAACAGAATCTCATGATTGGATGTGTATGCTAGGGTTTTATACATATAAAAGTGAGCATGAATAAAATACTGGCTTATTTAATCTTCCAATGTAACACATCATGAAGTGTACTTTTGTGTGACTTTAAGCATTAGTTAGGCCTTTTATTTATTCATTTTATTTATTCAAGCCATAGTTGAGAATATAATTCTGGGACAGCACATGTGAAGGTAAAATGAGCAAAATATCTAGAAAAATAAAATCCCAAAATATGGCAGTTGAATCAAATTGACACCTAAGATATGTAAGCGATATCAGAAACATCAGCGTGAGGGTAGATTTGATGCTGCTTTGACAATCCAGTTCTGTGCACTAAAATAGTGTCGAAGAGCAGCTACATTTCTGTAGTGTTGCCCATAGAATTGCATGCTTTACCTTTTGTCTAATTGCTTAATAAAAGAGAAAAACCTGCAAATACTAGGTCTGCATTTTTTCAGTTTAATCTGTCACAGGATGCCCATATCACACTGAGGATCTCCCAAAATGCAACACACTCAAATCACTATCCCAAATATTCACAGAACTCTGTGCCAGAACAATGCCTTTGGTATTGTTTCTGATTGTCAGCACAGTGAACAGGTTACTTTTGGTCACAGTGAATAGTTATAGACAGACACCCTGTACCACATCAGCTGTTCTTATGTTCTCTATGAGAGGAGGGTACAAAACTGTATAAAACATATATCCTCTCCAACGTTTCTGTATTCATTTATACAGAAACAAACCAAATGCACCATTGCTACAAGGGGATGCAGGGTTTTTCACTCACTGGAAGGACTGTACAGCTATGGAAGGGGAAAATGGCATTGCTCACTTTAACTTATTCCTGCTGCTGCTGAAATAACAGGAGCTGTTTCAAGACAACTCGGCCCGAACCCTGTGGTAATTGGTCTCAGCCTTTCGAAAGGAAGAATTGAGCCATTTAGAAAAGGGGAAAGAGGAAAAATCCCATCTCAGAAAGCTGTGCTGTGGATGCAGTTTCAGCAAACTGCTGCAGAGTGAGCCTGCCATACATGGCTGCTTTGAGCAGCCAGCGGGCTGTGCTGAAAGAGTACTGACGTAGGACCTGAGCCCCAAAAGAGCTGTACAAATTCAGCTGCCAGACTTCAGTTTGGAGATAATGCATAGTGTGTCTATGTGAAGCAACCACTTAAGAGGCAGAATTAAATGCCAATGTTAAGTACACAGGTAAAAGAATATGCAGCAATAATATAAAGCTCAAGAACCTTCTCCAAATTCAGTGGAGTTTCTCTGGTTTCAGTGTGCTTTTCAATGATCCTCAAGACCACAAGTTATTTAAATATAGAACTTAATCAAGTAATTCTGCTTTCTTGCTGATTTAATCTGTTTTATCCCCTCAATTTCTAGATAATGAGGAACCAAGTCCCTTTACTTTGCTATTAAAAGGAAATCTAAGTCTTAGCTTTTGTTGTTAAAGTAAGGCTCTAAAGACACAATCCCCAGTGACACTTCTGTTGATTGACCTAAATATCTTCCTTACTTTTCAGGTCTTTGGTCAGGCAAATTGATTTCTGTACTTTGCTCTGTGATAAGGCCCTCACAGAGGTGCCCTTGGTCACACAGACTCTGTACATGGAATTCTTTAATGATCCCCTTGTGCTTGTGCAGGGTCATTAGAAAACTGAGAGGACCAGTATCAAGTTCAGTTACTTCTTGATTTATCTGGATATACCCAGACTTGCTCTGAAACAGTGTTTATGTGCAACATAATTATTATAAATAATTACCTACCCAGAATACTATACTTTTTTCAAACTGCATCTTCCATACAGATATATTCCATATACCAAATGTACTGAAAGATTTTGAACTCTTCTGACAGTGAGAACATATCAGATTTCATTCTACGTGGTCTTCATTACTAAAAATAACAGAGGCATACAGTAAGACAATATAAAACCTGCTCTGCTGTTCTCTCTTCTGTTCCTCCTTTGAGAGGATGTAGGGTGAGACACTTTCTCACCCTACATATCTACCAGACTGGAACTGTGATCTCAGTTGCATAGGCAGAGGTCTCCATGTAAGAAAACAATAGTAACTTAATGAAATAAAAATAAAGATTGGTGATTCACAGAGCTGACTTCATTTGTGAATACAACATCCAATTAACCAGGACCTGGTGGTACCTCAGAGAGATTTTGTGCAGGGCAGATTTAGTTTCTACAGCATCAATGTCCACTAAAACAGTAGAGGTGGTGGATATCATGTCATCACAGTGATTGGCAGAGTGTAAATACCCAGAGCAGAACAGGGTAGTTCAAAGCTGGGACCAGGAAAGGAGTTGACTTCAGTTGTTAAAATATGCTGCAGTAAGAATCCCAAGAAATATTATAACACTGAGAGAAAAACCTTACACCTTCTAGAAGGACTAGTATACTGGAGTTTCCTCATGCTTGCATCAAATAATCCTGTACCAACACTAATCCAGTCAGCAATATGAAAAACTTTTCTATTTGTTTCTGTCCTGCTTTCTCATCCCAGGCTCAAATCTCATCCATCTTGTACAATATGGCCCTTTCTGTGCTGCATTTTTGTCTCTGCTGGCCTAGGTCTGTATATCCACAGCCTTTCTTCAGGTGTTACTAACGCATTTTTCTGATGCAAGTATGAACTGGTCTGAAAGCAGCAAGGGTGGAGCTACCACTGTGTGTTTAAAGCCCTTGCGGAGAACAACCAGTTGCTTTGACAAAATGTTCTTGCAGATAACGTGCACTAGAATTTACCAGAGACTTCTCTCTCCTTCTAGGCCCTTCAAATATGACAAAGATGTAATGGTTTCTGAGATCCTCAATGAAGAGACACATTCAATATCAACAACAGTTACACTTATAACTCTGATGGTACTAGAAAGGCCTTTTTTCCAAAGCCCTTAACTGTGTCTAACTCACAAGATCTGTTTCTGTATGAAGAAGACCATAACACAATAAATTAATGTCATAATTCCTTTTTTGATACCTCTGCAATATTAGTAGGGGACCCACACCATTGCTGATATCCAAAAACACCAACCTCTGCTTGACCTTTCAGTATCTGTTCTCCCAGCTTCTAGCAATTATAATCACTTGCAACATTCACTGTTAGAATCAGTGATTGATTTTAAAAATATGAGTGATCAAAGATCTATGCTTTTCTAAATGGAAATTTCTTAGCATCAAACTGACAAATTCAAAAGCTTGGTAAACCTTTTTTGCCTTAATGAAAAGCCTAGAAAGTTTGCAATGGAGTCTGCCCATCATGCATATTAACAGAGTTTTCTAAAAAGGCTATTAGGCAACATGAATTTTACTAACAAAAAGAGTGAACACAAATCAAGCATTTTGAGAGATACTGCTATGCATCAGTGGCACATAATTCAGTGTTGTGATGGATTGCTGGTTTTTATACTAATTTCAAGACTTTTGAAACAGTAAAGTAATATAGTTGGTCAACAAAATACATTTCATAAATCAGTACTTGATAGATTAATCCACATGGATTTATAAATCATAGAAGGGTATCCCCTCCCTAGCAGAGCTTGCTCTCTACCTATTTTTCATCATGGATTTGAAAACAACATTATGAGCTTACATCTCCAAATGATGTGTCAGTCCTCCAGGGCTATTCCAGTAAGCATTGCAAGATCACAAGAGCAAAGTGTGCAGAGTAGGAGAACTTGGCAAGTTCTCTCTTAAACACAAGTGCAAATATTAATGAAGTTCATGTACCCTTAACGAGTGCATGATCAAAAGTTCATCTGGAGAACACAGTCAGCTCTCAAGCCCTAAGGAGTGAAGTCACTGCCAGAAACAGACTTCCTACAGATTTGTAAAGAATTACTTATTTCTTCCGTCTCTCAAATTTACCTGTTTCTTAAAGAGGTTTTTATCTTCAATACTTTTCTGTAGAAGAAAAATGAAACACAGTTAATTTATTCTCTACCAACAAACTCTGCAAGCAGAGTTATGGTCAAGTGAGACCCATGGTGCACTGACCTTGCTTTGTCTATTTGTAAAACACAAGACAAAAATAAACATATGTTGTAGCACTTTCAGCAGTGTCAAAGACACTGGCAGAAAACTTTTCATGAATCTCCCCTGGAAGACACTCTCAGGCTGTGTGTAAGGGACACTGAGTCTGGTAGAGACCAGGTTAATTATAGCTGCTGCACTGTGACATGCAGCCACTCAGCAGGAACGGACAGAAGCCTCAACTAAGTCTTTCTTCTATTGGTATAGTTCTAGTCTTCATTTCTCCATTTTAATACCAACAGGAAAATAATCAACAATCCTGAATTTCCTTGGGTATTTAATAAACTCCTGGCTGGCAGCAGCACCCCAAACTGTCCCTGTTTAACTCCAACAGGTTCTGTAACAGTTCCGTGGAACTTTCTGAAGTCTGTGTCACAGGTTCTCATGAACTCCATGAAATTCTACTTCTTGAAGAACAAAATCAACTCTATATTTCACAGGACCAGCATATTTCTCTACCTTTAAAGGCCTAAGAAATATTTATGCTGACTTCTCTCCTTTAAAGATATTTTAACTCCAGGTTGCTGTGTTGATTGCAGGTAACAGACACAGACTTTCTGTGACACTTCAATTGTGCTGTGTATTTGAGAAATGCTGTGGAGCTTGGAAGCCTGAAGTGCTATCTATGATCATTGTGGAGAAAAGAATTGTTCAAATATGCTTAAAAATTGAATATGGTAACTTTCCCAGACACGTTGTTTAAGACTGAATTTGAGAGGCTCCACACAGCTCTATACCTTGGTAATGGTTATGTAAAACTATTAGATCCTGAAGGCCTAATACTGAAAGACAATATCACTCTATTTAATATCAGTATTCTTTACTGACCAACAGCAAGAATCAATGGGAATTGTAAAACATTTTTATTTGTGGATATGAATATACATATTCTGTTATATATCTTCTCCCTTCCGGTCTCCTATAAGTGGCAAGTTTTGAACACTTCCACATATGGCATGATAAGATAATAATAACAATAGAAATGGAAAGAAGGCCATACTTTCCATGTGGGGGAGAGAAGGTTGGGAATGACAACAAAACAATTCCCCACATATACTGGTAAATCCAGGCTTAATATTCGAGCAAACTTTCACTAGCCTCATTTAATTCAAACTGGAATCCTTTATAATTACAGAAGAATTTCCTTGAGACTTCTTACATGGCCCTATTTTTAGAGTGCACATGTGCCATTCTGGCAAAAAATTTTTCACTCCTGAAGTGCTATCATGAGGCCTTGCTGAGCTCCAAGATGTGAGCTCCAATGCAGATGGCAGCTTGGGGAAATCCTGCTTTTATTTGAAACATCCAAGAGCTCTGATCTCTCCCTCCCTTTATGCCCTTATGAGCTAAATAGATCTGCTCTGTTCACCTTTTCCTGAAACAAGTAGCCCCTAATCAAGCAAAGCAAAGCAAAAAAATGAAGAAAGAAAAAAAAAAAATAAAAAAGAAGAGTATCATTTACCTTTGCTGTTGTCTTTAAATAAATGTATTCCACTCTGGTGCTGCCACTTAGGCTGAACCTTTTGCTATGCAAATTTCAAGGCTAACTTCTAGTCATAGAACAAGTGTGCACTTGAGAACGAGTTGGCATTTTTTCAGTGCTACTTCTGTTTAAGTGCACTCTCAGGTGTTTATGTTATCCTTTACAATAGCCTCTTCCCATTCCAATTAGAATAATTAGAGAACTGACAGGAAAAAGATGCTTGGTTTCTTTTTATCCACAACAGATCATCTAAGACTGCATTTCATTCTGAAAATCAATCCCCTAATTTCCTGCCCCAGGCAGCCTCAGCACCTGCATTAGTCTGGTCATTCCTTTTGTGACATTGCGAATGTTGTCACCAGCTCCAGCCCCTGCACCTCCAGATCAGCAAACCTGATGGTGCTGGTGCAGTTCTAGACAGCAGGGGATACAGACCAGGGACTGGATCTTGACAGATTTAAGGGACAGAATGAACTGCTATCTTTGCAGATGACCCAAAATTTGTGCCCAAAACTAGAAGTACTTTGTGCTTGTACCGAGAATTGAGATCAGTTCCAAATCAACCTGGAGAGCTTTAGACTGTTCTGAACCAGCAGAAAGTATGACCATCAATCTCTCTCCTTGCACAGCATGATACAAGTCCATTCATAATGCTCTGCTCATTCACTCTGTCATGAATATGAGCAGACTTTCTATCTATTGTTACTATCCAGCAAATAAGAATTCCCTGAACAGATTCCATATCCAGGGAGGCAAAAGCTAAGGAACACTCTAGCTTTGCCTACCACACAATGAATTCAACATACTTAAATCTGATTTTAGACAGGAGCTAAGATGATAATGAATGATGGAAAATTGAAAGGAAAAAATAAAAAGTTAAAAACTGGTCCATTCCTGCAGACATTCTCCTAGTACTTGTAAGGATGAGGTAAAATGGGAGTTTCCATTCCGCCTCCAAACTGTGCTTCTTGTACAAACATGGCTGAGCATGCCATTGTAAACAGGAGTAAGGACTGAACTGCTGGATCAGTTCTAATTATTCAATGATTACAGAAAGTAATTCAAATTTTCATAAAGACTTCCTTTGTGAAAGACATCCACCTGCTAGAAACCACAAGGTGTTTATATTATACTGTTTCTTCAGTCCAGAGAATGACACCTAATTTTGTGCTCTTTGCATTCTGTTTCAACCTTATAGTTGCATCACATCCATGTCTTTAAAGAACAGCTCATTACCAAATTTTGCTCTATGAAATAATAAAGAAAAATGCATAACGGTGCACACAAATTACAATTGCTTTAGTAAATGATTTTACCCTGAAAAGAGAGAGTAGAAAAAACGCAAAACATAGGACCAGGACCATTTTTCTCTCTTCAAGACTGCTGGAAAATGCCATTTTGATCAACTTAAGAATTATCCACATATTCACCTAGGATTTGTGTTGGATTAAATATTCTGAGTTAAAAAAAAAAAAAAATATATAGATTTACCTCACTAACAGAAGATACAGCAATCCAGCATTCTGGTCAAGAGGTTGGTGGTCATCCAAGTTCAGCTCTAATTTTTATCTAAATCAAGAATATCTGAATACTTTCCTTCCACTTAGCAGAAAGGAAAAAAAAAGAACTTTGACTTACCACCTCCCTCATAAGTGCTCCTAACAGAATTTGAAAGAAAAAGACACCACATCCATCATATCCTTTCATCTTATTCCCAGTGGATTCAGAAATGTTTCCCATGTATTACAGGAAGGCTGCACATACCATACTCTTTCCCATAACAGCAGCAAAGCCTGGATTTCACTGCAAATTGTGCTATGTTCAAAATAGAACCCAGAAGTTTCTACCTGCACAGTTCCAGTTTGCAGCACTCAGAAGTCATGTGTGCAGAGGGATAGATGAGGCAATAGAGTCTCTGAAAGATTAATGAAACTGAACTGTGTCAGAAATACTGCATCCAGGTAAAGCTTTTCCAGAACTCGATTGTCATTCCCTGTAGCAGTTCCAAAAGTCCCAACTGTGGCCCTATGCAGAGCCAGGAGAGTATTTTACACCCCATTTGTTGCTGTGCCTGTCCCACAGTGCACTGCAGACATGTCCCCCTACTTGGTTTTGACACAGGAATTCATGTCCCCATAAAATAAAATGGTAAAAGATGTAGAGGCCTCTGTGTCCCCATTGACACCAGGGCTAAGGAAAGGATTTAGAGCATAATATCAGAAGTGTTTGAAGAAATGTAACTGAGACCCTGTCAGCTAATGAAGGAAAAATCCTCAGCACATAAAAATTGCTTTCACAAACATCCAAGCCCACTAAATAAAATAGAAATCTGAAACGAAACAAGATACTCTAGAATGACCTTGAGAGCTGCAATCTCCCACTCTGTCAGATAGCTGGAGTAGAAAAATCACAGAAACATGATCTACACGCGCAAACTGTCCCATCTACAGACAAAGCCTCTCAGCAGCAGGGTCTCCAAAAGAGGCAACACGAGCCTTTTTCTGTCCAATCCTTCATAATTCTAACGAGCTAAAAGCCAAAGGAAACCATGCAGCACACTACAAGCAGGAGAGGCTGCTGAAGCAATCTTGACATGATTAATTTTTCAAGATTCAAAAGGACACTAGACTCATATCAAAGCTGGGCATTAGTATCCTAAAGAAGTCAGAAACTTCATCTCCATTTAACTGGAGCACTGTAACAGGCATTTCAGAAAGTCTCTTTGCTCAGCACAATGTGCCTGTCCATGGGCTGGGGGTAGAGGGTTCAGTCTGACTGGGTAACTGATTATCAGCTCCTGGTGTCTGCTGTACAGTCATTTCTCTTGCTCACACATTCCAGTTCATTAAAAGTATTGTTATACCATGAGAACCAAAAGTCATTCCCAATTTTCAGACAAAGGTTCATCAAGCCCACACTAGCTTTAAGTCACCCACAATGCATTATAAAGGTAAAGCACAAACTTGTTCTCCCAGATTTGTCTGCAAATATTTGAGAGACTCTCTAAACTGGCTACCATCTTTAATTTGCTTCTTTAAAGGATGAACTTATTCTTCCCTTATGTTTATTGGTTTTAGCATTAACGTCTCTTTAATTGCATCTTTTTTGTGAATTTTGACCTGGAGTCAGGAGATGACCAGAGAATCAGATTCACTGTAGATGCATTCACAGATCCTACCTGTAGTTTAACCCAAGTGTCAGTCATATGTCTCTGTGGGCAATGGAAAAGCACTTCCAGAGACAGACTCAGAATAGGAAGTTTAGCTTCTGTTCTAAGTTCTCCTGTGGAATTATCCATTTTAGGGTCCTTGGAGAAAAATAGGAACCGTGTGCAATAATCTCCTTCTGAAGAAGCCACTTTTCCTTCATTCTGTGTGCCAAAAGAAAACCAGGTAACCCTCCTTTTTAAAGAAATGTCTGATACTTTTCAAATCACTTTCATGATCTTTTCCTGATTGCATCAGTCTGAAAATTCAAGCTCTTTTGATTTATTCTGCTTTCATACTATCTTAGCTTTTATCTTTTCTCATTCTGATTTTTTTTCTCCTTGTGAACAGCTGATAAACTGTAGCAGTGTTCAGCAATTGTCTGTAAATAAAATTCACTGTTTTATCCCTCCCCTGTAAAGTACTCCGGAGGGCAGGATTATATCCCTCCAGGGCAATGGCCTTTCTGAAGAATCTTCCCGGAGGTTACAGATACTGATTTATAGCTAAGAGAACTCCCCTTAAAACATGATACAGAGTATAATGAACAAAGCACAATATATTTAGGGAAATATTTTTTCCTTTGGTGGCATGTGTGTATTGCTGTGTCAAAACTTAAAGTCAAAAATCAAAGAATCAGTGAGAAAACTTATAAAAGCAACTTCATTTTCTAATGAAAATGCTACATACACCCCAGAAAATCTCAAGAAAACCCTGGAAGTAATTCAGACTCTTCTTGTGAAATTTCAAGTTTCAAAAAATTTTAGTTTCAAAGGAGTCGTTTTTCTTTCTTCCTCCTTCTCAAAGACACACTGCATATACAGAAAAGACATGAGAATACCCTGTTGGGAAGCCTACTCTGTCAAACCCTCATCGCCTGTACAATAGCTTCTTGACATGAATTACCTGACACTTTGTACAACCGCAGAAAATTGTGGAATTTTAGTCCCTGGAAAAAAAAATTCATTAATCCTAAACTGGAAAGAAGAAAAAGCAACAAAAGAAATTATTATTACCAATTTTTTTTTGATAGGTTATGAGTAAAGTAGCAAGTATAGAGAGAAGGTTCACATCCAGCTCTGGGTCCCAGCACAAGACCCAAGAATGAGGCTCTGAGCAACCTGGTCACTGGGAGATGTCTCCTCCCATGGCAGGGGGGTTGCAACTCCATGAACTTTAAAGTCCTTTCCAATCAAACCCATTCAAAGATATTGTCTTTCTTCCAGTTACATCCCATGAAGATCCAGAGAAGATAATGAGTCTTCTCTAAGGATAGGTCTTATCAGTACAGCTTTTTCAGCCAAAGGCAATGGTGGGAAATCTGCCACAAGAACAGTGCTAGAGACAGACAGAAGAATTACCAACTCCTGGAAAAGAGTTTTTATTTCTTTCACTCTCCTCTCACAGTTTGTTAGCTTGTTTTTTTTTAATACAACCAGCAAGGATTTCACACCAACAGTGAAACATAACCTGTTCTTCCAATGTATATATCCCATCAGCCCACCTACAGTTATAAAACACCATTCTCAACAGCTCTGAAAGGTCATGCCTACATCAAAACTCCAATATTCTCACTTTCCCATTTGACTAATTTTCTGTTCATTGAAAAATTAATTCCACACTCCTGGGTAGACAGCATAGAACAGGCTCGTCTCATGCTACTGTAAACCTGGAGTAGCTGAAATGTATTCACAGTAGTTAGTACAAATTTACTCTCTAGTCAGGATGGCTGCATTCCTCCTGAATCAAATCAGAAAGAGAAGAAAAAAGAAAATACACTTATGCTGCAAAGTTACAATCTTTCACCCTATTGCTGTAGAAGTGAGACCAAAAGGGGCATCCCTGAGACATATTCCACACTCAACTGGATTCCCAGCTTGATCTCTGAAGTAAGAGCCCCTTAAAACCACCAGCTTATTATGACACACACATTAAGCAATTCAGCACTGTTTTCATACACAGCAGGATACCTCCTTTTCCCAATTTTACAAGATCCTTTGTTGAGAAAAGGATGCAGAATAAACTTCAACACCAAAACCTTTAAGCTCCCAGCACTTTGACATGAGATTGACAGTAAAGAAAGAAAAGAAGTTGCTAAGAGACGAATTTCTTAGCTATTAAACTGCCAAATATTTGGTACCCCAGGGTTAACTTCATACTACTGACAGGCTCCAAAACTGCTGCCCTGTGGAATATTTCGGTGTCATAAAACATGAACGCAGGTAAAACCTCTGCTGCCAAAAGTTTGTGGGAAAAACAATAGTACAACTGTAACACTGGATTCTCTGATTTTAAGTCCCTGATTATCATGTCTTCAACTTTGCACCTTAGCCACTAAATCCCTAAAACTCATATTCTGAGTAAAGAAACTGGAACAGATGACTTTCAGTAACAAAAACTTCTGCTAACTGCAGTTATTTTTCTGGTACATGGTGCCAAAAATTTATGTTTTACTAGACCTCCATACATCTGCCCTTCTGAGACCAGTGAGAACAGACAGTGCTGACACAGAGCCCTACAACTACACAGAAACCTTACAACTTCCTTGAGCTGGGCACAAAATTCACTTCGAGTAACAATAGGTTTGCTTGTCTCAGTTACCATCAGCAAATGCCTTAGGAACAGCTTATGGACCACTGTGGTCATAAACAAGATACTGAAAACCACTTGTCTGAAATTCTGTGACATTTTTCTGGGTTACTAGGAAGCTTATAACTAGTTCTTCCAACAGTTAAATTATTTCCTGTATTAAACTCTAGTGCCCAGTTTCTGGCCTAGAACAAGGCAAAAAATATTTCCAGTGCTGCAATGTGACAGCCAACCAGTGCTGAAACAGCAATTTCCTCTATACTAGTAGGAAAAATCAGGACAATCAACAAGTTCCTCTAGTTGTCACTCATGGAAGGAGATTTGTAAACACATAGACAAGGTAGAAAGAAAATGTCCCATCTCTGCCACAAATGAGATCTTGGACTACAGAAGACCATTGAGAAACATTTCTAGTTTGTGGGGGTTTTGTTTCTTAAAGATACGTTTCTGACTCATTTACTTGAAATTGCATTCACCTAAGCTAATTTAAAAAGTTTTTTTCTTTTAATTACACACTATATTTGTGCATGGGAATGTTCAGTTTTATTGAATGTAAGAGGTTTCTTTTCTTTGCCTGCACAGAAAGCAGCATCTTCACAATGCTGAG
>JAWWMU010000013.1:18379604-18436144 GCA_035048155.1 Cinnycerthia olivascens
ATTTAAAAAGTCTTTTTCTTTTAATTACACACTATATTTGTGCATGGGAATGTTCAGTTTTATTGAATGTAAGAGGTTTTTTTTCTTCGCCTGCACAGAAAGCAGCATCTTCACAATGCTGAGGATAGAAGAGTAAATCAAACCCAAACAAAATCTTTATGAAATAGGAAACAACTGTGCTGCATGGAGGATCCAATAAAAGATAAAGCATGAAGAGTAAGGTTTTCTTAAAATCTTCGCTTATGTTGCTATAATATTGAAATATTGAACACAAGTTACATGACAGAATCCTGGTCTATAGCTAGGAGGGCTGAAACCATTCCATATCAAAACTATGCAACTTCAACAAGTTCTTTAAAATCCCAGTTTTAACTGTATAAAATGAGATTTTATAACACTTGAGAGTATCAATGTGTTTTAATGATTAACAGAACATATTTTCCTTTCCCTCCATAATTCTTTTGTGTTCACTTTTTTAAGCATGTGTGTCAAACATTCCGCTTGTCAGATTATATGTTAATAAATGGCATACAATAACTGCACAGCACTCAAATTTCATCAAATCTTGGCCAGCAGAACTAAAAACATCTAAACAAAGGGAACATCAAGGGACAGATCACAAGCAGAAGCTACTCGGGATAACCTTTGAAAACAACAGTGCACTGCTAATTTATTCACAGCTGTGAATCCACAGGGAAGGAGCAATAGTGGTAGGAATCAAAATATACAGACAAGCAAGTAAACTGATGCAAGGTTTTGTGTATCCTCATGGAATCCTGAAAATATGAGAAGGTGCTGAGCTTCCTGTCTGTTTTCTCAGATTCAGTGCCCAGGAGAGATCACATATAAATACATCAGTGTACAGTTGTTACAGGCATAAATACAGCTTTTTTTGACTGTGTTGGGGGTTTTATTATAAAATATGAAGTATTGAAGCCAACACAGTTTGGTTTTTCTTGATGTTTATACCAACAGTGAACTAGTAAATATACTCTTGAGCTGCTTTTGCCAAAAGTACTTTCAGCAGCCAGTGCAATTCAGCAGTGTATCTGAGCTGCCTCATGAAAACGTAACAAAATAAGTGCATGTGCAAGTTTTCTGTAAGTATTTACATTTATAAAATTAAAATTAGTATTTTTGTGTGGTTCTCTCAGGAGCTCTGTTTCTAGTTATTGGTTTGTCAGTGTCCTTTAGCAATAATCAACAGTTATTGGGTGCATTTCCCAGCAGTATGGGAGCAGGTTCTACAGGCTGTCCTTCCAACAGGGAGGTGGCTACACCAGCTGATTGTGATAAAGAACACCTTCCTTCCTTCCCATAAACTGTTCTACATGGTGCTGATTTCTACTGAGCATCTCCTGGAGCTTTATCTCCATCAGTGATATTGAAAAGAGCTACTGTCTCTGTCTGTATTTTATTGCAATCCTCCTTGGGACTGAAGGAGCCAACCATTTTATTAAAAGCTAATGGCACATGAGAGTGCAATTCCTGTAAGCTAGATCTACAAAAGCACCAAGGCACAGAAAAAAAATCTGCATAAGAAACCAAACAAATATTTTTGTGCTCTTCTACGTCAACAAATGCAAAAAATAAAATATTTGAGTAAGAATAGCAATGCTTCCCAAGCCTCCCTCTTCCGCAGCAATAATTATCCTTCTGTTTTCTTCACAAACCCACTTCTTTAAAGTTACAAAATTCATGCTGTGATAAATGTTGTCTTCTTTCAAAATTACAGGTGTAGCAAGCACCTGTCTTAAACAATCTGTCTTTACTTTTAACTTGTATTATGATTATAACCCAATGAGCAGAGCAGAGAACAACAAACAAACCACTGCAAAATGGTTTCTCTCTAACTTAGAAAGTACTACTGTGAAGCGCTGCTCAACATGGGAATTTTGTGCCTAATGACTACTTTGCTTCTCCTTTCTTTGTAAAATTGCAGGGTTTATAATTAATTATCAAATAAACATGACAGATATATTCAAAAAATAAAAGAAGAACCCATAATACTGGAATTTATAAGTGATAGACGATGGAATTTATCCAAAGTCCTCAGTTCTTTGGATCTAACACTTGCAAAAATGCGTGGGTTTCTCAATTTTCCATTGCAATCCATTAGTTAGAATTCTCAGGTGTTTTCATATTGAACTAACAGGAAACCAAAGATATACAATAGATGAAAGGGACTAAAATCAAACCCACCAGAGATCTTTATGATGTGAGCACAGAATAATCACTCACAAATTCCACTAAAGACCACTGAACACTTCAGCCACAAAACCCCAACTAATCAGAAGAGATAAGCTCTCATTTTTTCTGCCAGCATCCACCGACTGTAGGAGATACCCAGGAAACACAAAGAGCTCAGCAGTCCTACAGGATGATGGAGCTGCAGCTGTCAGACACTTTTCACACAGTTTCTGGAAGACAAAGTGACTCGTGGCTGGCTCCAGTCAGCAGGAAAACACTGGATTAAAGGCCATTTCCTCTCCAACCAAGATGAATTCCAAACTCTGGCATTTGCTCAGCCTCTGCCATTTGCTCTGGTCAGACTCTGATGCTTGTAATTAATTAAACTCATTTGTTAACAGCAAATGCATCCATCTCTGCACCAGTGAACAAGTAGGAGGCTCAATGAGATATCTTCTGTTTTCACATGATAGAACTCAGGTGAGACATTCTTTTGTAATGACAAAAGTTTACTTGGTTTTCCCCCCTTTTCTTGTGAAAGAAACTCCTTTATTTCTAAGCCACCTTAGGAAAAAATGCTCCAGTTTAAAGGACTATTTCACTCTTTCTACAGAGCATTGGCCCAGGAAGGAGGAACACATGAGGCTACAAGCAAAAGTAGCTTCAGTAAATAAGGATAATTTAATAAGTGATTACCAGTGCATGCCTAGAACACCAAGTGAACCAAGTACAAGATAAAGAATGAATGTTCAAAACCAGTTGAATACAAAAAGGAATCAGCTAAAAAGGGTCCACAGATGTCACTCAAGAAGAATGTTTTTTCAAATCCTATGAGCTAATTTCTTGGGGTCCTAGCACACAAATTCATACACTGCATTTTATCAGGACATTCTTAGCAAAGAGATGGACTGGAAGCAAAATTTGTTGCCTGAATCACAAAGCACAGAAGTCAAATAATAAGCACAAAGAAGTTTCCAATAATTTTTGAAATGTAAATATATGTATATATATATAAACACACAGGAATATGAAAGTAGGGAATCTTAGATTGAAAAAAGGACTATAGTTATCATATAACTCATTCAGCAATGTTAATATCAGTCATTCCTGCTGTCAGTTTTGACAAAACTCACACTACAGGTTAATATCAGGCAATCTATCAAAGAAGTGTCCATCAGACAATCATTATGATGGGGTCAGAAATTTCTCTGCAAACATCATTATCACTTAGTGTATCAGTCAGCAACCTGAATACTATCTGAAATATCAGACACTGATAAAACAGTATGGCAGCAGACCATGGTGATAGTTTTGAGTAATCAACTATTCTGTATTTCCCTCTGCTCTCCAAATATTTATTTACCTTTACATTCCCAAGCACTCAGAAGAACTACTGCTAATAGCAGATAGACAGCACCATTTATGTAAATTTGTTACAACAACACAGAAAATGGAAATAGGAGCTAAAATAATCAGGACCAACATTCATATGCATAGTTAGAACAAACTGTGGAATGAATGTTTAATTCCATGTTCTTCCATTGTGGCATTAATCAGTGAACAGATAGTGGTTAGGAAATTACTTCTGCCCATCACTCAGTACTTCTGTTTTTGAAGCAAGAGTTGAACTTTTCCTTTCCTGGCAACACTAGTAGATCCTGTCATGCCAATAATGGCTCCTACTCTTTGCTTAGACATTTGACATGGAAATTCCTGCAGATCAAACCAGATACAGAGAGATTTGAATTTAATTACCAGAGTGGGTGCAGGTAAAAACTACCCCACTTCTTGCTGCAAAAGCTGCTGTGTCACCATAGTCAGGTTGTTCCAAGCAAAAGGAATTCATAACACTTTACCTAAAGATAATTAAGAACGTCACAGGATACTGGAAAAAAATGTATGGAAAGAGACCACAGATACACAGCTTGGAGTAAAGGAGTGGATACAACATTTATAGAGTGACTACATAAGGAATTCAAGGACACACACTTCATCCTTTGATTGGAAAAAGATATGAAGTATATTTTAAAAGGACCAAATGCAATCAAGTTGACTTGCCAGATTTTTTGTACATAGATTTCTCTTAGTCGTTAAAGAAGGTAAATACCATTTTCTTTGTTTTTACAGATGGAGAAATGGCAGGCAGTGTCACTGTCAAAGTAAAATGCAAGCTCTTAGGAGAGCCTAGAAGAAAAATGAGTGGGACTTTCTAGTCTCCTTCAGATTATTAGGAATCTCATGCACTTTAACAGACCCAGCTTTTTCCTGAGTATTATATGAATCGTATGTCCAGAGCACTATGGCGTTGTAACATTACACAAAATAATTTTCCAGTGAGCTTCTAGCTTTATGTAACCAACCATGCAAAGAAAGAAGATTAAAAATTGAATTAATACTCAAGTTTTAATCATACCAGCAGTCACTACTGTCACATAACAGCAGCAGCACAAAGGGTGAGAGGAGTCAGAGCTGTAACTGGCAAACAAAAGGCAAAAACTGTCTTTCTTTCATAAGTGGATTAGTGAAATATAAACCATCTAAACACCCAAAGCCTGCTTTACAAACTGGGGCATTTATTTACATAAATGCTGTATGGCTGCTGGTATGAATTCTTTTCACCTGGGTTATTTAAATGTGAGGATCTCTAGCATGAAGGGCAAACCACCAGGACAGAGGCACTGTGAGGCTCTGCATTTACACCCATATATGACTAAATACTTAGGTGAATCTGACAAAACTGAAGGTGTAAGAGAGAAGTACTGAAGAGTCCAGTGTCACACACAATTCATGGTCCTGATACAAAACTTACAGAAAAACATGGCTTCAGTTCATCCAATTAAATGATGTAATCTGAGGTATTCTATAAGGAAAAAGATTTTTCATTCAACAGAAATTAATTTAATTTTGTAGTCTGCTTAAAACAGAATATTTCCCGCCTTGATATTGATCACAGTGAAAACTATGGATCTTCATTGAAGTGTTTTAGGATGGCCTTGCACCTACAGAAAACTGTAACTTGACCACTTTAAATACCTGCCTCATTGGAAACACAGCCAAGGACCTTCCTTTCAGGGAATGTCAGGAATGATCTGAACCTGCAGGTTGATATTTCTGAGGCTGGGAAACAGAGCCACAGCATATTCCTTACTGATTTGTAAGAAAAGGGGGGAAATGAGAAGTGGATCCTAAGCAGGAAGGAAAATTGACTTTATTTCTGCAGGTGATACCAAAGAAAAGAATAAAAAAATACTTTATTTTCACCAGAGAAGGGAACTATTTCTTTCCATTAAATGAAAGTGATAACAAGCTGTCTCATGGATGGTGTTTGGGCAATCATATTCACATTGAGCAATGACAAAGAGCCTGGGAGACCTGGAGAAATTAAAAGGCAACAATCCCAGTCCCACCCAACACACACACACTTGCCTGAGTCTCTTTCAGCTGTTGCAGCCTCACCCTGTGTAATCAGTGCCCAGACACAACCACACCAGCAGCAGGAGAAGAAAGAATTGGAGGTGAAACACTCCTCTAGGAGTCCAAAAAAATTCTTGATGGTTGCACATGCCTTAGTGCCTAGATCAGACTAAATGCAGACTAAATATCCTTCACTATCCTGTTCTATGCTGCTGCCTCAAGTGAGATGTGACACAGCTATAAAGAACAAGGAAAACTGACTCCAGGAGTGGGAGGTGAGAGCATTTTTGTTTTCTTTCCAGCCCCTTGACTTCAGTTTCTATTCCAATGACTTTTACCATAAAAGAAAGTCTCTGCCAAAATCCACTTCTGGTAGAGGAGTTTTGACCATCCATGAACATCCAATGAAGTAAATTGTACACAATTCCTTCCTGTTCTTCCAAGCCACAAGAATTCCTTTTTATAATTTTAATAGGGTTGCACTTATAAATTAGGAATTTGGTTTTTTACCCCATCATATTATCATGTAGATCTCACCATAATCCAGCCATGCCAGATACAGAATACCCTTCAGGTCTTATATAGCAGCAATTGACAGGAATCTGAATCCATCTTTACTGGAAACTGATTTGGGATTTAATTTTATCACAACTTTCCCTCACATAGACGCAATGCAGAAGTAGGAGCAAACCATACAAAGTCAGAATTTGGCCCTCTGCATTCAGAAACTGAAAGACTGTTAACAATTTTCATTAATCTATAATATCTGTAAATAAGAACGACTTGTCAGGAATTTGTGATTATTCTCATTAGGGGTAAAAGTACAAGAATCAAGAGCAGATGTCATCCCTGTGCAGGAATTAAAATGAATGCTCGTGCACAACAAAGATTCATTCATGATATTTTGAGTTTGACTGATAGGAACACATGGTGATCACTATTACAATGAACAGAACCCAAACTCAAAGTCTGGGAGAACTTAGTGATGAAAGGAGTACAAATACTGCAACAACAAAATGGAAATCTCAAAAGAGGTTGCTTGTTTACAACAAGACTGAAGTGGAGGTAAAACCTTATATGCTCTATTATTTAAATATCAAATTTTTATACAACAAGCCCCACTATGCCCCTGACTGCCCAATGGTTTTATTGGTTTTTTTGTATCCACACTCTATGATTCTTGAGTGATGACAAGGGAAGCATTAAATTAATGATAAATTTCAGTAATCAGGTGAAATAAAAAAAAAAATTTAGAGTCATTAATGCTTGTTTCTTCCAAATCGCTGTTTCATATTGTTTAAAGACACTTCAGAGAAATAACTCAATTCTCAGTACTTCTCTGTGAGGAAATGAAGTCTTCAAAAAATAGGCATTAAATCATTACCTACGCTTAACAAATACAATAAATCAACTTAATGAAACATTAGGCATAAAGTTCTCACATGTTTAGGCTCCAATCCATGCAGTATCATTAACTTGGTGCAGCAGACTGGGTCTGCCACCAACACTGGAAATATTCTCCAGTATTTAGGGACTCAGACTGGGGGGTATTTGTTAAGTTAAATTCTACTGTTAATGTCATACCAGAAACACATTTTCAACACTATATGGGTTCTGCCAAGATTAAGTGTTATCAAAGAAGAGAAGAGTAAAGGAGACTAAGAAGGAACAGAATTTGTCCTTGAGATGGGGAAGGATTCCAGAGGTGTTCTGATTTTTCATTCTCTGCATTCCATTTCCAGAGGCAAACTGCAGCCTGATCAAAGGCACACAGGGGCTCCCATGATCTCATTCAGTCTTTTTAAACCAGGGTTCAGACAAGCACCTATTAATACACAGAAAAAAGGAAAAAAAAAAAAAGAAAGAAAAGGAGCAATCACATCCTTTTCAGTTAATTAGGTCATGATTATTCAGCTTCACACAAGAAAAATCTTATTGCAGCAAAGAGAGTTTTCTATTAACCTCCTCCATTCCTTCCTAGCCATGCATTCAAGCTGTATGTAAATTGATTGTATTCCTCAACGTCACAAGCTATTACACACAGGAAAGCAGGCAGAATTAAAAGATGTCTGTGATTAGACTATCTAGAAGAATAATTTATAAGACTACCACATCAGCCTTCACACTAGAAGGTGAATGCCTGACACTGTATTAGCTTGGAAAGGATATTATTCACTGCTTGTCCATTTTACAGATTTTTTTTCTGAGGCTTCTTCTGATGCATCAAAGATAAACCAGACAGACCAGTGGTCTAATGAAACAAAACAGTTTACATTTTCCTTTAGGAATGGGGAGAAACCATTTTGCTCTTCATCCTACTATTACAGTCAAGAAGCCAACTCTTATTTCCCTTTACAGTTATATCTAAAAATCTTGCTCTTAGCTCTTTGGATTCAAAATGAGAAATGCTTTCAAGCAGTGTTTTCACACTGGCCCAGTTTTTAAACACTTTGGAGAGGTTAATCTAACCTTAGAAATTAACAAAGGAGCGCTGCAACTGGTCACTTCCAGCAGAAGAGTTACCTTAGCAAATTTGAAAATAATGGATTACCAGAGAACATGCTGAAAGTCTGTCTATGAATATGTCTGAAACAAAACTTTTTGAATTACCTAATTTTTTAAGATGATTCAAAGCCCACTAAAGTCAATAGGAAGATCCATATTGATTTTAGGAGGCTTTGAATCATGCCTAAAATTGCTCTTTCATTACGCTTCCATCCAACACAGTAAAACAAATCCTACAAATCAATATATTTCTATAAACACAGCAGTACAAGAATGAATTCTAAAAAGTTATAACACAGCTAACCAGGATTTGTACACATAAGCAACAAAAAATTACTTCTTCCTGGACTTAATTATCTTTTCACAGTTCAAAAAGTAATCACCTTAAATTACACTGGTCTTGTTAATGCTTTCTTAAGTAATTCCGACATTTAAAGGTAGAAAATTTATGTAGAGCAATTAATGCATGAAATAGTTGCAGCAAAATTAAATCTACTCAACATTTTCCACTTCCTGCAAAAGACAACATTTTGCACATAATTTATTACATGAATAAATATTTTGTCAAAATGGGGAATAAGATGCTTTCCCCATTATCTCTGCAGAAGTTTTGCATTCCTTTATAGAACTATTTTCAAGGAGTAATGATCTGGGCTTCAATAATCTCTTGGTGGTACTTTTCAAATGCCTCAGGTCAGGTGAGTTTGGATTCAGCTGCCTGTGGGCCGAGTTCACTCAGTCTCACTGTGAGGATAAGTAGATGCATTTTCATGCACATTTTTTCTGAAGGAAAGCTACATGTAGCTACTTCATGTGACCCACAGCCTAGACACATTTCTCTGTGTCATTTTTTTCATAGCTTTGTTTCCTCAAACATTAAAGTTATTTATTGAAAACAGGATACTGCCCTAATGGGGAACATCAAAAAAAAAAAAAACCCAAAAAACAAACAACTTGGAGATCTAAATGCAAAACATCAGTGGGAAGGTCGAGTAGGAATCCAGACCATTTTGAAAACAGAGGCTACTTTTAATTTGCAATCCTTACAATTTTTGCAAGCTATTAGGCTAAAGCAGTGCATTTCAGCTCCTTTACAACAGCTCAAATAGCTGACCCTCTTCTTGCACACCCTTGCCCATTTTGAAGCATTTCTGATGGTTTTTCTGCCAAACTATGGCTGGGCCTATGGGACAAAAACCAAACTGACAGATCGACCAAGAAAGAAACCACTGGCAGGAAGTTCTGATATCCTTGATCTACTGAAATAGTGTGGAAATAAACACGACCCAAATTGCAGCTATTACATGAAAACATCTTATAAGAAATTGTCTTAAACCAAGACTCAGGACATGTTGATTCTAGAGGTACAAGAACTATTCTGAAAAGCAATCTAAATCATAGGACACAAAATGAAATAAAATAGCATAGAAAATAACAAGCTGAACTTGAGAAACATTAATAAAATATCACTTCTTTAATAAACATGTCATGCAGAGCCTTGATCATCACTGCATACTGCAGTGGCCTTTTCCTATGAGTTCCTTCATTAACATCAGTGTTGTTGTGGGAGGAAGAAGGAGCTTTGCTTACTCTGACTTTTTAACTGGCATTTGAAAAATGTTTAAGTTTCCAGTACCCAAAGAGTTCTACAGGAGAGCTGGAGAGGGGTTTTGGACAAAGGCAGGCAGTAATAGGACAAGGGGAAATGGTTTCAAACCAAAAGAGTAGATTTCGATCAGATAAAAGGAAGAAATTCTTCACTATGAGGGTGGTGAGACCCTGGCACAGTTTGTCCAGAAAACCTGTGGCTGCCCCATCCCTGGAAGTGTTCAAGGCCAAATTTGACACAGCTTGGAGCAACCTGGGATAGTGGAAAAAATCCCTGGCCATGGCAAGAGTTCGGAACAAGAGCAGCTTTAAGGTGCCTTCCTACTCAAACCATTCTATGATTCTATGGAAATTGGTTTTGACAGCCTCAGTAGGCACACACACAAATTCTCAAACCCTGTCTAAACTCCACATCTTAAATTCAGAAACAACTCCCAAAAACAGTCTCAAAATGGCAGAAGCAAAGCCCTTAACAAAAATCCACACAGTTAGCTATATATTTTGTTTAATTTACCACACAGTGACCCAAACCTGGTCTTTTCCACAACGATTGCTCAAACATTCACAATGATTACAGCTGGCACTCAGGTGAATGTTTTCTTAACTAGATATCAATCCACACAGTAAGACAAAATGTGTTGCTCTAGTAAACTACAGTGTTGGTTGTCAGAAGAGTTTGTCATACCTAAGACAAATTTTTGTACTTTACTGAGCTTGAGAATACTGTCATAAAGGAGCTCTGAAGTGTTTATCATTTGGATAATATTTGGTTCATTCTACTGTAGTCATCCAGGGATAAGCTCAAGTGTAACAAAATGAATACCTGATGGAATTTGATGAATGCTGTGATGATAACTTTTTAGTACGACATTTTTGTAATGAGACATCATTAACTTAGTTACAGATTCTTGGAGGAATAGATGGAATCAATTTCTAGGTGACTCTGTTCCTGTCCTGGAAGGACATTCTTGTTGGGACTGTAAACAGTCCCAAACTGATCCCCACTTGCTCTAACACTCTATCCTACATTTGGGAGAGTCTCTTTTGAAGATCCCCTTCTCAGATAAGCTACCAAAGAGGAAATTCCAAAGTTTTGGCTCTACCAGACCAAGTCCAGCTTCATCAATGCTATTTCCTCTACAATTTCTGCAATACTTCAAAATTAATTTAGAAATCCACCCTGTGGGAGCTCTCAAATGTTTGAAGTGCCACAAACCAGAATTCTCAAATGGAATGAAATACAGTGTTTAAAACAAATAATATAGAAAATAATAAAGCAGAACCTGCATCCACACATATAGCCAGGAAACTCCCCACTTCCAAGACAGCATGAAAAATCTTTAAGAGCACCAGCCAACACAAGTTCATTACCATCTGCTTGGGCTTTGTTTCCAGGCCCAGCTACACAATTCTGATGGATACTCCCTGATCCCATCCACATTGCAAAGCATTTCCCAGTTCTTCCTATTGATCCATTCCAAACCCCTCACACACAAATCTGTTTTACCACATCCAGGAATGTCATTCCTCATCACGCTCCAGAAAAGGACAAACCATCAGTTATTTCTTTATAATTAAAGGGGCAGTTATCTATAATTACAATACATCTCAGGGATGACTTTTTGAGCAGATACAGTGTTTTAAAGCTAGAAATTTATGGATAACAATCAATGCTGTATAAAACTGTTGCAATCAAACTTAGCTTTTTCTTATATGCTAAATAATCATAGGAAAGGGGGGAAGAGGGTCACATAAAATCTCTTTCCAAGAATAACAACCTTCTCTTTCCCCACACACAGCATCATGTTATCCACTAACCACTCTCTCTCCTTCTGCAGGATGCAGTTTGCTAAGGATTCTATAGTTCTATCTGCTCCTGAAAAAGCCTACTGGAAGAACTGAGAAGTGTCTGTTACTCCAAGTGTATACAAAATAGATATCTATTTATTTATTGTTATCTTGCAGATCGCCAGGAGCTCTTGTGGCTCCTTCTCAATAAAATCTTTTATTTGGCAAAATTAATAGTGAAGACATTTTAGCATACCTCTTTCATAAAAGTAAATTTAATTCCTTTACACAATTATATCCTAGCTTAAAAATGATTTCTTCTTCCCTGACACGAACTGTAAAGTCATTCAACTTTATGGCTAAACTATGAGACTGATATGCAGGAAATTATGCCTAAACTGGTCTATTTTGATCTTGTGTAGCATATTTAACTGTATAAAATGGTAAGGAGATAAATGTTGAGAGTGAAGAAAAAAAGAAAAAGGAAAATAATGTAAAAACCAGAGTAAATAGAGTCATTGCACATGTGTTCGAAAATTTCCTCTGTAAGGATGAATTTAAAATTTGACTGTGCAAAATGAAGAATCTCAAACACAGCAATGGAGCAGGTGTTGCAAAATTTATTATGAAACCTCCTAAATACTTCCATAAAAATTCAATAGTCTATTGTATGTAAGACAACAAAATTATATTTCATGGAGAGCTGTACTCTTGCCATTTAATTATTGGACAGTACTGCAGTCTTCTCAAAATAGCTTTCAGACCTCAGGTTATAATGACCAGACAAGAGTGAGGAATTCCCTCTCCACTGTATTTAAGAGATTTCACAATAGCAAAAGGAAATTAGAAAGCATGGTATTTTCATGAAAAACACTTTTCAATTACCTTTGTATCCAAATAATGTTGCATTCATATTCACAGTATTGCAAAGTTATTACCTAGACTAAGTAAAATGAGCACAGTATCAGAACTTAATTGGATACAGAAAATTGGAAAGTTCCATACCACAGTTGCTGAATAAGTAGAAATGCATAAAACGAAGGGCAGAGTTGTTTCCTGAAAGCCACTGTAATAACAGACAGTGCTTGTAAAGGACATGGAGGGGTCACTGAGCCCAGGGCTGTGCTCATTTGGCAGTCCCACCCCAATGCAGCAGGCCCATGGGCACCATTCACAGGGACAGCCAAGGAAAGCAGCTTTCCTTGCTAAAGCAGCCCTCCAGCAAAGAACTATTTATAGGTTTTCATTGAAGACAACCAGTAAAAACAAGAGTTAAAAGATACTCTGTACCTAAAATCAAGGTGAAGGTTTTGAGCACTTTTTGATTGCTGAAGTTGCTCATTGGGTAATAACATGCATCATTTCAGACAGATTTTAAAAAATCATAAACCTTGTTCTGTATGCTCTGCTTTGTATTTTATGGCAGTTTTATATATGTACCATGCACACTGAATTCTGCACAGAAATGGGCACAACAAAAGGAAACCAAAGTCTGGCTTATTTGGATACATGAGAACATAAAAGGAGGAGAGAACAGTGAGAATCAAGAATCACTTGCTCTATACATTGATGTGAGCTAAGACGTGAACTTAGGCAAGACTCTGTGGTTCAAAAGAACATCAAGACTTTTATGCTGGCTGTCTCAAATACCCTCCACCTTTTAAAGTTAGGTAACTACTTTCCAGTTTTGAAAGTGGAACTTTATTTTACATTAGTTAGAGCAAATTTTCTAGAGATAATAGAAATATTTGAAAATATTCTACTTCTGAAGTGATATTTCCATTTCCTTTTGACTTTTCCTAACAGTTTCTTCATTAACATCATTGTTATTGTGGAAGGAAGAAGGAGCTTTACTTACACTGACTTTTTAACCAGCATTTGGAAAGTGTTTAAGTTTCCAGTACCCAAAGAGTTCTACAGAAGAGTCTCTGCAGAGACCTCTAGGGTGACAATAAACTCTTCACAACCCACACAAAAATCCTCTAATTCCAGACCCTCAGAACTGTGGGACTGTCTTATTGCTGCTCTTAGCCAAGCCCTGATCTTTCTGCTGGTCTTCCTCACTCCTTGGTAGTTCCTGGGAAAAACCAAGTCCTTTTCCCTCCTGTTGAGTCCTCCTGACCCAGTTTACAGCAACCAGCACAAGGCAAGCAGCCCACCCTTTACTGCTCATCTACAGCCCAGGGAGGGAACACGACCCTGTGAACTTCAGCAGAACCCAAACACAGCAGGAGTGCCCTGGAGTGAACACATCATACATGTGACCTCTGTGTTTATAAAGGAACGTTTCATGCAGCAGAGGACACAGGACAGCTTTGGAAATAGATTTTCCTGATGCAAAGTCCGTGTTAATGGCAAGCTTAATAAATCTCATGGCCCAGGAAATATTTTCCAGTCTCATGTATGAGAAACCACGCTGACAGTTTTCAAAGCTAGCTACAAAACTTAGGCACCCCGTCCATATTTTCCAGAATCATAGAACGGTGGAGTTGGGAAAGGACTTCCAGAAACCATCCTGTAAAACTCTATAGCTCAACTGCAGCAAGCTTCTCAGTTATGTTTTGAATATCTCCAAATGGAATCTCCACAGCCTCTCAGGGCAACCTGTCTCATGTTCAATCACCATTCCAGTAAAAAAGTGGCTGGTTTACGTTCAGACAGTTTCCTGTACTTCTGTTTGTACCCATTGACTCTGACCTTGTCCTTGTGCACCATGAGCACATTTTAGTTCCATTTTCCACATATTCTTCCATCAGATATCTATAAAAAATTATGAGATTCTCTCCTGATCCTTCCCTTTTCCAGGATAACCCATGTCAGATATCTCAGCTTCTTCTCATATGAGAACTTTTTTAGCCACTTGAACTTATAAAAGGATCTTTGGGGAAAAAAAAAGAAAAAAATAATCTGGTTTGGAGACCATACATTTTGGGTAATGCAAGTGAAAACATTTTGTGCGTTTCATCACAAGAACAGCTGTACAATATTTGCTGCCTCAATTCCTTCAGTGCTCCAATTAAAGATTGCATAGATCCTGGGCTGGAATGTGTGGAAATGGGAAATGCTAGGAATATAAAAGATTACCAAACCCCTTTAATTTATGCTTTCAAATGCTTATCACAGGGCTATAATTGCAATTTTAATCACATGTGTCCTGTGTGTGCATTGAATACCGAGGTCTCCATGTGTCAACTAGCACCCAGTAAAGCTGCAGGGATTTTTTTTCCACTTTAATGTATTCATGTTCACATGTAAAAAGATCCATTTTAAAGGCTCTGAAAAAAAAAAAAAGTGACAGCTTCAACTATAACTGTCAAAAAAAGTGGATAGAAAATTCCAGCTTGCCTCTAATGGCAGGGTACTTTTTTGTTTTGCCTTCAAACATTTCAAAAACAACCTGCTCAAGGTGGGTGGCAAACTGCTATTTTATGCCCTGTGGATAAGTGTCACAAGTGATGCCACCAGATTAGCTAAGCAGGTCTGCTTGGAAGAGCTGAAAGTGAATGCAAATAACACCAGGTTTTTGAGAGAGTTTTATTCTGGATTTTCTGTCTGGTTTATGTTGTCTCTTTTAGCAGGAACAAGACTTACTTTACACAGCAATTTTGGTGTTTCATGAAGTCTTAGTTTGGATGTTTAAAACCTTCAAATACCTGAAGTGTTCTGCACTTCTTGTTTCAATTTCAAACGTATTTTGTTTTATTGTAGAGTGGTGGCAATTTTGTCACCATTATTTAAATAAAATGGAAGAAATCTCAGGGTAAAACACTACTTTCTGGGACTAAGGGTTGCAGAGGCTGATCCTCAGCTGTTTCCAAACTGACACTTTCACACTTGCTGTGGAAACACTGAGCTGAATACATCCATAACCTTGAAAGTGTCTCAGTGAAGTTTGGGATTAAAATACTAGCATCCCAAATGGATACAAGTATTGTCAGGAATTAAGATGTGATTAGTTGGAGAAGGTCAATAGCATTTCACTATTAACCTCCCCCTTTCCTAAAATATACACAACAGCCTCACATATAAATAACATAAACCATTCTTAAAGATAAGGATAGAGTCACGATGTAAGATTCACCCCAGCCACGGCAACAAAATTTCACTGAAGATAATGAAACTGGAGGATTGCAAATACATTTGGGAGATCAGAATCTCATCCAGTATTTCCTAGCAGGTTTTATCTTGCAGCCCAAAATGAATAAACAATTAGGAATTAAATCAACAGTATAAAAAACATGTAAAATAAATCACATATTGAAAAAAAAATTAATCATTAAAATGGAAAAAAATATTTTAAGACATCAATAATTTACCTAGCAATATTTTCCTGCAAGTATTAACCATAAATATTTAATATGTACATGTGTGCAGTTTATAAACAGAAACAAAAATGAAAATGTCTAAACAGTCCTGGATGTGCTGCTATAAAGAACCAAATTGAATCATAACATCAAGCCAACAGTAAATTCAATAGCTAGAAGCCTACTCTGTGAAACTGCACTCCAGCTAGTAAAGCCTGTAAGTGCATTTTTGTTCAAGTGCATCGTTTTATCTATGCAAAATATTTTGCAGTTGTATTTTTTTCAATTTAATTTCCTCTGGAAATATTTTGAGAGCTCTCTTCTCACCATAGAAGAGGAAGAGAGAGAAATTAACATCACAGATTTGAAATCCAAAATAAACTGCTTCAACAGAATTCTTTTTTACAAAAGCATACCAGAGGCCTTTTCTCCATCCCAACAGGCCATGTCATTAGCCATCCCCCCAGGCACAGCCCCCAGGCAGCAATAAAAGCATAACTGGATCAATTAACCTGACATTTAGTTTGAAATCAATTGGAAGGTGCTTCTCACACAGGGACTGATCTCCAGCTGTGAGCTGTATCAGAGACGATCCCACCATCTTCCTGCCTGCTTCTGGAAAATCTACACTGCAATAAACTCAGAACAAGTCAATTGTGATTATCTCTATCCAGCCCATTTCATGTCACAGTGGCAGCCACACCTAGTTCTTCATTAAAATCTGCTTTCAGCCCCTTTGTTACCTAAAGCTCCACTGCCTCCATGCTAGTCACACTCAGCTCCTCCCCTGTTTCATTCAAGGACTGATCATTCCTGATGATTCTTTACTTGCCTATCTTGGCTCCAACTTGTAATTCTCATGTGTTCCTCCCTTCCTTCCCCTCAAGGGAATGGAAAATCTCTACCAAACCAGTGTAAATTATTATTTACACATAATTCTCCACTGCTGAATTTGATAGCATTTTTACCATTAGACTACAATTAAAAACTTGAGCAAAATCTTTAACTGAGTTTTATAGCAAAACAGTTTTCACATTCCTTTTACCATAACCATAGAGCTAAAGAGACAAGTTTGTTTACACAACTGCACAGTACTGAATTTTTTGTTCCTTTTAGCTCATGGTCAGTCAGTGTCAGTCCCGCATTCCTCAGCAATATGGCAATGCTGGGGACTCTCTCCAGTCAGGATCTGAGGGGTTCCATTAACTTTACTGCTTTGACAACTGGCTCACATGCTCACGCTTCTCTGGATTTCAAGATGACTCCTGAAGTGCTGTCAGCAGACAATGCAGTGTCAAAAATCATTTGGCCCACAAAAGCTCTATCAATCACCAGGAGCAGGAAGGAAGCAGTTTGCAGAGGATGGCTCCCCAAGAGACAGAGTGAGAGTAATCTATGTCATTATTCTCTGCACCAGCCTTCCTGAGTGGAGGATTGTGCACTCCTTGAACACAGCTGCAAATACCACAGGTTAGAAAAGACAAAGGTTGCCTCAGCCAGGGCTGATGGAGGACTGGAAACTCAAGAAAAACTCTGTTGAAGCCAGGAGGATTATCTGCTGTCTTTGGGGAGAGGGAGGGTAAAGGGGAGATGTATCTGTGGTTTCCTGGCAGCTGAACTTCCCTGCACCTCTGCATCATGCTTGGGGGTGTGACTGGGAGCTTGTGTCTCAAATGTTCAGACAGCTCAGCTAGAAAAGAAATTTCTTTGATGTTACTATTATATCACTAAAAAGATTGAAGTTATTCCCTTTGTTCCCCTGCCTTTTCTTCTGGAGTTTAATTTCATTTCTGATTTCAGGTAAACAAGACTCATGCTTACAGGATGTGCACAAATATGTCTACGTCTGTCTCTGGTCAAGCCTTCTATCTCCTAAATTTTGAGTACACTTTTTCATTCCAACACCAGAGGCATCAACTGTGAGGCACAAATATTCAATGAATCAGGCTTCATGAATTCTTCTACTCTCAAAATGACTGATTTCTCTTTGTTTTGGGGTGAATGGTAGACAAGATTTTATTTTCTCTGCACTGTTTCCCTGACCTTGTCATACCCATCAAGGAAAGATGGTGCCACCATTCTTGAGACCAGACAGGGGAGAGAGAAAAGAAGCTCTCAGCTCTTCATTTTACTGAAAGTTCAGATATAGCAAAAAAACCAGAAGAACACAGTTATACATCCATTTGGAAAGTGGAATGATCTTGGGACACATTACCGATTTATCACATGGGTTTAGATTGAGTTTCTTATAAAATCTGTATTAATTCTACTAATCAACTAAAAATGCACTTCAGCCCCTCTAGATTCTCGGACAGTATTTTAAATCAAAGATTGTATTAGCTGGCCAACTCATTTTGGTACTCAAGAAAACCCTAGAGACAGTGACCAACAGTCCTTGTTTCACAAACAGAATACTTAGCCTGGGGAAAAAAATCTATCCTTGGAAATCTGATCACATGTAGCCATAGAGAGTGAGGACAGAAATGAGCACTTGTAACAAAGTAGAGACATGTATGCATCCTTAATTCTGTACTAACTCTCAAAAATTGAATACAGAACACCATTCAAAAAGACAGCCTCTCTTGATCCCAAAACATTATTTCTTTTCAAACTATTAGTTTATAAGGCAGTCCAGAGAGAGCGAGATTTAGAGACTATAAAATAAACCACACTGTTTTTGCAGAACACTGAAGGTGCCAAATTTTCACCTGGCTCTCACAGTGAATATGACAGACCTTGATGCTGCATTTCTCACGACTTTAAAATCATACAGGATTTTAACTTTGTCCCACACAGAGGAAGTGCCAAATTTTAACACAGAATTCTACAAATATTGTCAAATATAAGACAATTGGCTGCCTTGTTCTATTCCCTTGCAATTTGGCACCAGACAACAAGTACTAAACAGGTGAAGAAAAACCAATCTGTAAATTCACTGTAAAAACACTTTTCCCATAACAAAGCAGAATAGTAGAATAAAACTCTGGGTTTTATCTTGTAAAATAAACTGTTTTGTCCAGTTCTGGTTAGACCCAACAAACTAACCCACCCTACTGTCAAGTACATAAAAATTAAGAAAAGGAATTACAATTTCTCACTGTTTTCAATAAAACAATTTTTCAGAGTTGATCTCAGCAGAATGGTAGGGAGACAACTAAACCATGCAACAAATGTAAGGTTGCACAAAACAAATACATTGCACCTCCCAGTGCATTGCTTTCTGTAGCTAATATTACTTTAATTGCTTTCATTCCTACTTTCTACCTATATTTTTAACTTCAGTATGTATTTTTTGCCTTTCACTTTTCATATTATTCTTAATTCACACTTCATCTACATATTCATAGTACTTTACTTTTCAGACTGTTCCAAAGTGATCTCCCTGTCCCATCCTGTCACTTCTCCTTAAAAAAAACTAATTTCATTTGAAATGCTACAACCAAGGAAAATTAGAAGAAAAGAATGAGAATTTGCAGAAAAGAAGCAACGTCTCTTCCAACCCTAACAATTCTGTGACTCTATTTTACACTTTAAATACTCGATGTTATTTTATGACTCTATCACAGAAACACTATTGAATATCTACCTTAATTCAGGGCAAGTTTGGTTCATCAGATAATACCTGCTCACAACTCTAATAGAGTTAAGGCAAATTTTCAACATGCAATTTGCTGGCTTGAGAGGCTTATAAATACCCTATAGCTCTTGGTAACTGGAAAAAGTGCTCTATTTTGGAAGATAAAACACAATGTATTTTCAACATTAGGCTCAGTTAATCAGATTCTGCAATCCACCTCTCAGTTTATGTAGGTCATTGCAGTTGTACTGATGTCAATGAAGCTATGCTATAATTACTCAGATTAAAACATGTATTTTAATGTATTTATTATTATTTCATCATAACAATATAAGATAGCCCCATCTCCATAGTTTTGGTAGGTTTTTAAGATCATAGAAGTAATATTACTGATGGAAAATCAGAACAATTATTTAAAAGAATGTTCAAGTTGCATCCTGGTTTCGAAGAAACTACTTAACTTTTAATGTTTGACTAACCTTTGCCTAAATAAGAATTATTCTGGGGTTTTGTGCTCTTCGAATTTTTCCTCACAATCTTCCAGTGACAAAGCAGTTGAATTCATGTAAAGTTTAAATGCAATTCAAATATATTTACAAAAATACATTTTCACCTCCTAACAAAGAAAAGCTGTCTTTTTTTAATGTATATTTTATGGTGCAAATAAATGAATCTTTGCTGCCTGACAATGACAAAGTTCATGAACGTGAAATGGGAGTAATCAGAATTGCACTCCCTCTTGCAGTGCTTTAAAACACGTTTATAAACTTCTGCCATTAATTTTTCTCCTGAAATATGATTTCAGGCAACTGAGAGTCCTGCTTTTCAGTATTTTCTTATAAATTATCATTCACTAATGTTAGGAAGAAAATATTTCCCCAAAGACAGCTAGTCCCAGTTTTGAACAAGTGCTTCAGCTCCTGCCTTCCCCGCCTCGGGTGTCGCAGCGCACACGGATTCCCCGTGCTGGGGTCCCTCTGCCCACCCCTGTCTCCAGGCTGGGCTCTGTCCCCATCGCACGGATCCTGGCCTCAGCTCTGAGCCCTGGAGGGTCCTCTAGGAGGCACCTGGGGAACTCCCCTCAACCCCAACAGCCTCTGACTGCCCTCCTGCATCTGGCTTTGATTCCCCGCATGTCTCCAGCTCTTTTGGCTTCCTCGTAGATGAAATTCACCTTTAGGCAGAAGCTCCATCCCCTTTGCTCAGCTTCAGGAAAGCTGTTCCCAACCAGAAAGATCACTGTGTGCTTCAGGATATGCCAAGACTGTATTCATCTCCCACGTGTGATGTATCTGATCTCACCTAGAGCGAAACTCACAGTGCACAGAGATAATCCTTTCCCATTGTTAACAAAAACCACAAAGTGCCCCTTCCCGGCAGGTCAGTCTGTGAAACGGTGGCAAAATAACAGGACAGCTGCATGAAGGAGTCCATGGAGGCACAAGGGTGTCACAACAACCTGATGTGTGGAAAGACCCTGGATGGCAATGCCAGAACCTGGCAGTGTATTGGAATCCCAGTTCCATACAGAAACAGCCAGGAGAGCTGTGCCAGCCATGGGGCCCTGACAGGAAGAGGTGCTGCTCCATGGTGTGGCAGCTGGGGAAATTTGGGAGCAAAATCCCAGTGAGCGGCAGTAAATTAGATTTACTGAAGGCACACAATAGCACAAAGAATGGGACATAGTCCTGAACACACTGATTTCAGTCATCCTGCTCATTGACAGGTTTCTGTAAGGTTTTCTGCATCCCCCATAGTCAGTTGTTCTCATGTATTTCTTTAACTCACAGCACATCTGACAGCTCAAAGTCTTTTGCTGACATTCTGCACCACAATCAAATCGAACTTCCTTCCTGCTTTACTGCAGACACAGTGTTTTGTTCTACATGAAAGATAAACCCTCATACAATGTATTGTAGATATACAGCATATGAGTCTAAAAATTTATTTCCTTTGCTGTTTGATTTTTCCCTACATATTATTATTGTTATTATTATTATTATTAGTTTATGCCAGGGAACCTTTCTCCTACCTTAAAGTCTTTACAAAACTTCTATTGCTGCTTCAGGAGAGTGTCCTCATGTAAATGTACTGTGTGCCAGCACAGTTGCATCCCTCTCCTGAACAAAAAAAGAGAAGACAATTAAAACAAGAGGAAGATTTCCCTACCCACCCTGGCATAGATGTAGCCCCACAGGGGAGTTGCAACACGGTTCTGAGGGGTGTGAACACTTTCTCTCCTCAACCTACCCACAGAGATATTCAACAGCATAAACCAGCCTGCAAAGTCGGGATCTTGTTTGTAGTGAAGCTCCGCTGCCTAGCTCTGAGTAGTGCGATTTCCTTATAATAAATTGAAATAGTTGAGTAAACCTTTAGTAAATGTTACAAATGTACCTACTGTCTCTGTAAACTCCTGCTCTTCTCTGCTTTTTCTCATTAATAATTTCATGTGTTGATGCTTCTCCTTACCTCTGTTTCCAGCCCCTCTTTTTACAGACTTGTTTTGTTGTTTTACAAGACTTAGCCATCTTTCCCAAGACTCAATCCATTTTCACACGAGCTACACTAATTGGCAACAGACCTGACACATTTCTTGATTACAAGTTAAAACACTTAGAAGAAAGCTCTAAACCTTTAAAAAAGAAAAGGAAAAATGCAGTAAAGAAAATGTCCTCAATTAAATACTCTTTAAATGGAATTCTCTGAGAAGCAAAAGAAGAGGGATACCAAGTTGTGAAAGACCACCCTGTTGCAGTTTAATTTAAATCCCTGGGGGCTTTATTTAAGAATCTGAGTGTTCTGGACTATAGTCTCAAAGTACTTCAAGCTTTTAAAGACATATTGTTCTATTGCCATGTAAATAGTTTCTCTCCAGATAAACTCAAATCAGTACAATATTAGTTCTGTTGATAAAGATGCTGATGTTTGAATGTTTTCACAAGTTATGATAAAATCTGTATCACATGAGATAGGTGTAGTTTCTTTGTTGATTTGTAACTAAAAAGTTAGCAAAGAAAAGTACATGAGGAACCATAATTCTGTAAATTTGGTATTCATATATAAACATAGCAGTACTTTGTATTGATGCAAAACCCAAATGAAGGCTGGTTCTTTCTGCAGCTGAAAGACAGTAATATTGCTTTAGGAATGGTACAGGTACCATGATAGGCCATCATTCTAATCACGTTAATATCAAAATTTCCAAAATTACCAGAATTTTGTATTGTTTTATAATATAAAGTAAAAGCAGCTAAAGTAAAAGAAAATTAAACACTTAAATTTGGAAGTTGAGTTTAATCACCTTATGCTAGCATGCTTTGTGAAGGTATTTTTTGTGGAGATTTTGCTTCCCAAAATATTTCTGGGTTTATTTCAATTAGCAATAAACCTGGTAGGGTTTGGTTTATATTTTTTATTGTTGTTGTTTGTGGGGTGCAGGGTAGGGTATGAACAACAAAAAACATCACCAAGTGGGAAAAAAATGAAATTATTCACCTGAAAAGTATCTTGTGTTTAGATGAGTTTTACATCAGGTTGCTTTCAGTGGTGAATGAATGTGAATCCTGTCTATTACATTATATTCTCATCTGAGACTCCAGACCGAAGAGCTGGCACTTGTGGAGATCCTAGGAGCTGGCACAAGGTCCAGGTTGTGAGACCCTGGGGCAGTTACATCCCTATACACACTGTAGGAGTCTATGTTTGATCGAGTCTCAAATTAAAAAGTTGATTTTTCAATTGAAATCTAATTTAAATCTGTCCTGTGCACCTAAAGGCAGTGCTCATGTTAGCATCTTTGCAAACTTGGAGTCACTGATAGATTAGTTACATGGCTAGCCAGTTTATTTAAATATTTTCCCTGTATTGCAGATTGCCAGAGGAGGGAAGTAGCCAGAGGTAATCACACAGACAAGGACTGAAGCAATACTGGGTTTCCTGTACCTGACAGTCTGACTTCCTTTGCAAAGGCAGAGCAGTACAAATGCTCCCTTTTAACAAGCAAGAGTACAAGCTTGGGCCTTTGCAAAAACAGCTCCAAGCACCTGGACAGGAGCACTGTCCCAGCAGGGGCTTGGGTGGTGTCAGGGAAGGAGAAGAGGTAATAGCAAGAAACATTTCGGACTCCAGGCCTTGCAGCAAAGAGCTGCTCCCTGAACTGCACCCAGGGAAGGGTAAGATGTTCCTTAGAAGAAGAGCAAAGAGGATCTGCAGCACCACATGCTAAGAAACAGTAAGACTTCTCCTTGAAGAGAATTCACTGCCTGGACAACCTTCAGCAATGCAGATATTTTGAAACACGCCAAAAATTAAAATATATATTTTCCCCCCCAAACTGGAAGATAGCACACATGCATAAAGATGAGAAATGTTCTAATATTGAAAAGTAAATGATGTGAACAAAGAAATCAACTTGCATGATCAAATAGATTGAAATGAGCAGAAAACAGGTTAGTTAAAACCTCTCCTTCCTGCTCCTTTAACTGCCCCAGTCCTTCAAACCTGTATTGCAGGAAAAATAGCATCAGTTTGAACAATACTGAAAGTACCCTCTTAGCAAGATTTACTGAAGTAATAAATACAGTAAAGAGGGACCTCGTTAGACTTCAGAAACAAATTTACTAAAGATAGGCTACAAATCAGTTTCTACATTAGGAAAGGTACAATATTCTGACTGTTTCTCCATTAGGATAGGTGCATGTTTTCATTAATCCTACCTAGAAATTACAGTGCTGGTTTTTCAACAATACAAAGAAATTTATTGAAAAATAGATACTTGTCTGGTAATATTCTTTAATGCACAGCTTTCTACTCTAACTTAAACCTGAATATGCTTCTCCATGTTTCTGGAAATAGAGGAACACGAGTTGGATAGATACACAGATCTGGCCACCAAGTAGTTATTCAACCTGTTCTGTCTGGTAACCAGTGACAGTACCCAAGCAAACAGCACAAGGCTGAGCCAGGAGAGATTTTGGCTGGATAACAAAAAAAGGTTTTTCACCCAGAGGGTGGTTGGCCACTGAAACAGGCTCCTAAGGAAAGCGGTCACAGCACCATGAGCAACAGAGACCAAGAAAAGTTTGGACAATGCTCTCAGGTGTGACTCTTGGGGCTGGTGCTGCGCAGGGTCAGGAGCTGGGGTTTGATGATTCCTGGGGTCCCTTCCAACTGAGCACATTCTATGGTTCTGTTTCCCACAGCAGTAAGGTAGAAGTTAAAAGTCAACAAAAGGGGTAACAGAGAAGCCAGATCACTGCTCAAACTGCATTCTCTGTGCAGAATTATTCCCACTTTCAAGCTCAACATATACTCCCAAGGAGAGTGAGGGGTATAACAATAGAGGCACTGTGATTTCTGTGATGAGGAGCCTGCCTGTTGAGTAGAGAACAGATATTTGTGTGTTCAACGGGACATGTCCCCGTTGTTCACACCTCTGGTGGAGACAGCTTTGCCACAGCTCCAGTTTGCCAGGAACTTGGTTTGATGGAGTATTTCCAGTTTTCTTTTGATAATCTGCCCCCTTGACAACAGAATGGGGGCATGAAGAGAGGAGAATGGCCTTGTTATTTATTATTTCTGTCATCATCGTACTTGGAGACCCTTCAGAAAATAGCTCTTACCTCACTCAGAGATGGAAACAACAAAACAAAAAGGAACCTTTCCTCAAAGGATCCAAATTCAAGAATAATTTATGCACATTTTCTGTATGCTGTAAAATCTCTTTTTCTTTTTCCATCATTTTAATACACACTTCATTTCTTCCATCAAGCAGGACCCTAAGAGGCAGATGCTTAGGCATACCCACCACACCAGCATCCCATGCTCAACATCATGCACTCCTAGCAGTTCTCAGGACCATCATGTCCAGCTGGTCTCAGAACATATCCTGGCACAAAAGCTGGTAATATTGAGGAACAACTACAAAAAAATCCTGAAAACAACAACTGGAAAAGTAGTGAAAATGTAATAGAGTAGATATGTAGCAAATTCTGTCAAAAATATTTTATAAATCTTCCATTTATTTTTGAATCCTATCTGTTTAAGAAAGTGCCAAATAAACATTTGAGCATTAGTACAGAGACGCTTTCCACTGGGTTCTGTTGCTCTTTTTTTTTCCTATATATATAAAAAAATATCAGGAATAAAAAATCAGGAAGAATCACATCTCATAAATGCTGCTGAGTGTCAATAAGAACTCTGTCATTTGGATGCAATTCTAAATTTCCTAAATCTGCAAAACTAAACCAGTAACCTCAAGAGATAGTCTGGTTTGGGGGGATTGCCAACCCCAGCAGAAATCATGCAATCCTGTGTCACTAGCCAGTTTTACAGTGGTCTGGTTCAGGGTTGTTGATGCTTTTCCACTGCTTCTATATCACTGGAGATGTTGAAGTACAAAAATGGGAACAAAAAATAAAGAGTAGGGAAACAGAACATTTTTTTTGAATGTGTGGTGTTGGTTCACATTACATACAGTGCTTTTTCATCCAAGCCACCGAATTTTATTTTATGAAGGGATGAAAGAAATGTTTGAAACAAATTATCAATATATTTTTCTTTTCTTACCTGCTAAGATTGTTAATCAGGAACTATATAATGAGGATTTTCTAGCTCTTGATTTTGTGAAAACTCAGTCATGAGTACTTTTCCTTAATAAATTTAGAAACAAGACACTAAAGAAGACTTGGGTTTGGCTTAAGTTTGTTCAAATCAAAGTTAGCCAAACAACTCTTACCAATTTCTACTGAGATCATAATTCCCATGTTGGACACCACAGAAGACTCTATTACTAATATATGGATTTTAAACACTGATTTTTATCAACATTCCATTCAATTAAGGGGTAAATTCACTGGTTTCTGCTTTTTAAAATCTCCATATATAGTTCTGCAACAGAACTAAGGAGAATTCTGAGCTTTTGTTATAATTATACCAGATGGTTGATGCAAACCTGGAGATACAATCTCTTGTGTCAAAAAATTCTTTAAGTTTCCTATATAGATATCAGGCAAATGGTACTAATCCTTCCAGTGCTCTTTGTGTGTGTCAGACAGCATCCAAACAGTAGCTCAAGGAATGTGCCAATTTATTCGAGAGGGAAAGAGGATCCCCGATGATCCAAGAGCCTGAACCAGGCAGGACAAAAGAGAAAGAGTGACCTCTCCTGGCACCGTGGAAAACCTAAAGCTGTTTCCTGTCAGAAACAAGAGGGGCTGGAAGGAAGAAGCAAGTTAGACTTGAACAAGTAAAATCTTTTCTTTTTTCTCAAATGTAAATATTGTTCATCTCACAGGGAAATTTAAATCCTCTCCTGAGTTTAGGAGATCCATAACAATGAGCAGGCAATGAGATGACAGTTTGGTAAAGTTTCATGAGGATAATTATTAATAAAAACCAGTTAACGTGTCCTGAAAAAGCTTTCTGTTGGGCTTTCTGTGATCATTTGGCCTAATTATTTCTGATGTTTTGCCCGTCAAACAACAAATGTGCAGCTTGTGAAATGTCAGATGTAATTAGAACAAATAAAGCTGTAGCATGAACATCCAAAAAGCCTCCAATACCTATTAGCAAAAATTCTCCTTAGGAGCCATTTACACAGCACCAGCAGCAGCCTTTCACAAGCAGGAGAGCTGGCACAGAGGTAACAGACAAATCCTGAAGTCAAACAAAAGTTCTTGAGAAATTACAGACAAGTAATAGTGCTCTGTGCTTTGTTAATGGCATCCATTTATGGATCTTAGATCTTAAGTGCCTTTATTTCACTGGGATTCAGTGATAAAACAGGGCCATATGAATAAGATTTTATTGCTCTTATCATCTCCCATAGAGTGACATCTGTGGCATCTCTGCTAAGTTAAATAAAGTCAGTTAAAGGTATAGAATGCATGTGTGCAATCCAGGATACAGAACTCACTGCTTCCCCCAGCCTTGCTCTGTGTTTTCTGCATTGCTCTGAGGTTCCTGTTCCAAGGCTCACAGGTTGCTTAGAGGATTCCCTTTCTTTCCTCTCCTCTCTTCAGAAATGTTTGAGACAGCATCCCTTTCCAGTGAAGCAGAAATTGTTTGCTCATTTGCCTCACCACCTGTCCAGAATTGCTTTTAATTAACTGATTACCCCATTTGTGCTCCTGGCATGCAACCAGTATTTGTTTGGAAGAGCACAAAAAGGCCAGCTTAAAGAAATAAGCATTGCTGTCATTTAACTGTGTTTTTAACCTGCAATGGAAATATCTAGAAATTTAGATCAAACAAAATATCCAAGATATTTTTGGATCTAGTCAAACTCAAGTACGGAGATATGCGAAAAACACTGTTATGTCAAAAATCCTGGAGCTATTTAAGAAAATAAAATACCTGAGGTTCAACCACAGAATTCTCCATTGAATACCAGCCTCTAAGATCTAGACAAGAACAAAACAGTGAGAACTTAACAATGCAATAAGCTGTGCAGCTTGGATTTGAATCCTTTCCATCACAAATCCCAGTGCCTACAGATAGATTTTTGATTGAGTTCAAGGAAAACCTTTTTCTTCCTTCTGCCAATTCCAGGCAAAGATACATGCACATATATCATTATGGTAACGCAAGTTTTGAAGAAGCCATGGCTACAGTTCAACCTCCACAGTTCCAGTTATCCTCTTATCCATCCTGTTTTGTTCTACAGGAAATACTTTTCATACCACCAAGGTTTGAATATTTCTACAATGATCCCTCAGTATTCAGGGGGAAATTCTCTTACCCTGTTCAGCTTGATCAGCAGGTTCAGAACTCTCTTTTCTGGTACCTCCTGTTGGTGAGCACCCTGCAGCACCCACCTTGCACTGATATGCACAATTTCTGAGGAGCAGAAATTCAAATCCTGCCTGGAGTCCAACCAATGAAATCACAAAGTCATTCAGGACAATATCTTTGGACTCTTGAAGAGCACCACTAGAATAAAAGCTGCTATTCTAGCTAGACGGGAAGTCAGAGAAGGTTGCCAAAAGAAGTCAGAAATCAGACTGTTTGAAACACTAATGGATGCACTCAAATTCTTGCCATTTTGCATAGGAATCTTGCAGTCAGAATGATATCTGGGACCAGTGACCCTGATCCTTGGCAGAAATGGAGAAGAGGGACCAAGAGGAAACAAGGAAAAGGGGTATGAAGATGGAACTTTTCCATTAGAGAAAAATACTCAACACTTGCCACTGGAAAAGTATTATGAAACAAAATGCCAAAAATCTTTGCAACGTTATCCTGTCACATCATAAAACACAGAGTAAATCACAAAAAATCTGAAGCCTTCTGTCTGCAACTCTATCCTGAACCTGCTACAATATTTTATCATATTCTCCAGTGCTGCTAGAAATCAAAAATTGATACAGCATCCAACCTAAACAAGATGCAACAGTCTGCCTTCATTCAAAAATTATTTTGGAAATTACAGAAACTAGCCATAGATGACAAGAGGTACAGATTGATATTGCTGCCATCAGCAAGAAATACAGATAAACCACAAGAAAGAAAATAAATCGTATTAAAAGCAATCAATCAAATGCAAAATTAAATAAAGCAAGCATATTACTCTCATGCTGCTTTGTCTGTCAAGCACACAAAGTTCTAATGCAGGGGTCTGGGCTGATACCAGCTGTGATTCCTATGACTCTGAGATCCAGGAGGGATGGGGGAAGATCATCCCTATCATTTTCAGTTGCCAGAACAAACGTTAAGCCAAAAGAAATGAAGAATGTCCAATAACCAGGGCTTATCCAATTTTCCTATTTCTGGAACTTGCAGGCAGTAATCTGGTGACATTCTGTACAGCTTTGTTCCTTGTCTGTAACTAAAGGGAGCTTTTTAAAGTAACAGTGACTGTTTGACGTTGGTTTGCACTGCAAATTTAGTCTTCTACGTCTCTTTAGAGACACAAAATCAACATATCAATATAAAATAACATCATATTTCTGTTTTATTCTTGCCATTCTATACTGAGTATTTGGAAATAAGCATTCAGAGGTTAAAGTGCTATTTAGCAATTGTGTAACTTCACAGAATGATTTCTTTTTAGCTCAAAATAAATGCTTCTCCCCAAAAAACCAATGTTATTCAATGAAAAATATGATGACTTATTCCCATGAAAAAGTCACTGTAGAGAATGATCTGAATGAGTCAATCCACCTTACAGAATATCCTAGATTTTAAGTCCATGTCAGAGAGAAGCAGCTGCTTTCCCAAAATAGTTAAAATCATGCTCTGGCACTGCTGCCTCCCCCAAATGTTTCTGTGATTTTTTTTCCTGCTTTTGATCTGAGTGATGGAATAATTTTCAGTGAAGTTGTTGTAGTAAATTTCAGCCCTCCCTTGTTTGTATTTAAAATGTGTAATCTTTAAAACACACACACACACTTTCCAATTAGATCTTTCAAAGAATGCTATTTCATTTGTTTCCTGGCAGAATTTTTTAATCCCAGCAAGGAATAAAATAGACAACAGATTTTTTAGTACATTTTATCAAAGTAGGAATGAAAGAGCTAGAGAATTATCTGTGATATATCATAATTATTTTCTGAGACAATTATAAAAAAATTTCCAGGCATCCAGGTAATTTCAGGTTCCCTAAATGCATACAGATGGTTGTCTTTGAGCTACTGCACTTTGAATTTCAAGGAAAACAGCCTCTGTTTGCCCCCAGCTGCTGCTCTGCTCACAGCATATATTAGATGTCAAATTTAAGATGCCTCCTTCTTTAATAAAATGACACAAACAATCTAATCCAGCAAAATTCTGCACTTAATGGCCTCTTAAGCTATTTGGTGTTCTACAGAAATTGATCAAGTGTGCAAGGGGATTCCCACAGCAAAAACTGTCTCTTTGGTAATTTGAAAAATGCACAGCAATGAGGAACTTTTCATCTAGTAGCCAAGAAAAGACCATTTTATCACCAGCCATATCTGCCCCTGCAGCAACGGAGAGCAAAAGAGGTTGATTGTCATCACATCTTTAGACTGGGTTACAAATGAGTAACACAACCTCAAACCTGAGTAAACTTTGCTAAAAACAATATGCCTTCAGGATTTGGAGGGCACCCATCATCCACTGCAGATGGGAAAGAAATGACCATTACTTAAAAGAACAGCACCAGAAATGTGGAATGCAGAGCTCAGCTGCTGTACCAGCACAGTCCTAACAAGGATATTCAAAGGTGTGAAAATGCCATGGTCTGGAGGGAATGTTCAAGGATACATTCCTGATGCTGGAGGGACATTTACAGAGATGGATTAAAGATAGAAGTCAGTAGTCCTCAGACATGAAGGATCACCTAATTCAGCAAGAAACTCACCTCCACTGCAGAACTTCACAGCATTTTGTTAAGAATGCAAAGTGGTTCTGCAGACCACAGCCAGCATGGGCTGCTGACCACTCCAGCTGCTGGGAGGAGCAGTGGGATCATGATGAAGTTTCATCCATCAAGATAATTGGGTCTTCTCCCTGACTGGCTTCCTCCCTGGACCTTCCACAAAATCTGAAGGGAGCTACCAAGACTCAGAACACACTTATTCTCAAAACTTTAATCTAGTTCATTCACACAGCACCCTGTGTATGGATACATTTCCTGTGAGAAAAAAGTTACAGTACAGCTTTGCTTTGTCTGCTGTAGCATCAGGATGTCATGGACCAGGCAGAGAAACTCCAGCCTTTGTGGAATTGCCTGGACTGCCAGGCCATGCTGCCTCAATTCAGATGGAAAAACCCATTTCTACTGTGTGCTGCATCCTGGTGCCTTCCCCCAGTGCTAACTGAGTCCAGCCCTGGAAAGGGCAGCTCTCATCCTGCTGCACTCCATACCTTATCTTCTCATCCCTAAGGCATGAATGTGAATGTTTGGTGGGTGGTAAGTGGCTAAATTCATTAGTGGTTACAAAATATGTTATGAGCCTCAGCTGGAAAAAATTGTATAACTGCAAAATAATGTATGCTTTGCTTTGGCAATAGCACTCCTATTTTGAATCTGGCAGTGAATTATTGGCAATTGCTTGGCCAGACATAGACAGCCAAAAATAATAGTCACAAATGCCAAAAGAAAACCAGAGCAAAAGAACTGATTATTAAATCACAGAAACTATTTTCATATAATGAATAAAATACTTAAATAAAATAGGGAAAACATACACATTTGAAGGCATCCATGAGATGAGCTTTGGTCATAATGAAATAGATGTGAGGAATTACAAGTATTGGACTGCATTTGTTGAGCTGCAATCACCTTTATTTTGCTCTGTTCTTGTTGTGCTCTACAGACACCTTCCAAACAAGGTCAGGCAACTGCAAATAGTGGAGGATGTCCCTCACTTCCCCAGCCCAGGTTCTCAGCTTGGTTTAGACAGATGAAACTTTTCTTTTATTGTCATGAATTTATGTCTAAATCATTCATTTGTCATCTAATTTAACTTTTATGAGAAATCACTTTAAAAATTGAAATAATTCACTTGTAACTTGAGTTTTTATGAAAAATTAATGTGGTTAAGAAAAAAAGTTCAAAAGAGAGACTGACTCAGAACTATCTGCTTAAGATTATATAGAAATCAAATCAGCTACATTCTCTGCTCAGACTGAATCTACACCATGTTTCCCAATAACTTCCTAAGAAGGTTTTATTTAATCAAGAACGAGATCCACAGAGCCCCAAAGGTCACAGTTTAGAAGGATTATTTGACCTAGACTTTGTATAAAGCAGATGGCTCTGCTTTATGGCAATTAGTAAGCAGGAACTGTGGTATCTGGTTATATCTTCTGATTCTCTGTTTATATGAAGTTATGTGAAACTGGAGCCTCTTTGAAAGTCAAACTGTGTGGAAACCATTTAAGACTATTTCATTTCTAATTACAGGCTTGATAAAGCCATTTTCATGCAAGAGTAGGATCAATGAGAGACTGTCAAACTTGTGAACATCCATCCATTGGTAAGTGCTCTGACTCTTTCAAAGGCCATCACAAAGATAACCTTGACACAGGAATGGGACTCTCACTTTAAAGAAAATGTAAACACTACCTACAAAGTTTGAGTCAATCTTTCCCTGCAGCTTCAGAGTGGCAACAAACTTGCAGATTTATTAACAAAAGCAGAGTTTGAAAATACTATTTTTTTACTCCCTTTCATTTCCCATTCACCCACATACATTTCCCACTGCCTAAAACAGGAAACTACATGGAACTCTTGCTGGATTCCCACATAAGCTGCAAGATGGGCTGGTTTCACAAACAGAAATGGGAATTTTTCTTCCCCTGACCCCTGGGCACGTGTGGTCAGCTCTGCCACAGGTGGCATAAGCTGCCTCTACTCCAAAGGAGTGAAATGCTGGAATGCCACTGGGCCTGAACCAATGTGTCTGGAGTTGGTGTGGGTTTTGCCAGCCCAGCTCCAGCAGGATGCTGCTCTCACAGTCCTGTGCTAACAAAGCTGCCCAGCTCCCACCCCAGAGGGTCTCAGCTGCTGTTCAGGGCTCAGTGCAGGAGGAAGAGGCGCACAAGAGTCTTTGGCTGATGATGCAAGAACATTGTGGAGTATCCTCCTCATCTCTGCTGCTCACAGCCTGCTACACTCTGATGAACTTCAGGAATCTGTGAGACAGCAACACCACTGCTGTGCACAGTGGGAAGCCTTCCTTGCAATGGGAAAAAAAGAAAAATCTATGTTTTCATACTGCAAATCTTAGTTTTTCTCTCCAAAAGAAAACAAAAACCAAAAAAACATTAACAGCAATTTAGTGAGAGCTATGTATGAAGTAAGTGGGAGACCTTACAAATGAAAATTACTCACGGGCATAGGACATGCTTTATGCAGAATTCAGATATTTTCAAGCAATCAGTTACATATTTTTTAACTCAATCATTGATTTAAAATATGTCCTTGTACAGTTCTATGCTTTAGAATTAATTGTAGAAAAGAGGGTGCAACACAGACAATAAGCTGACTTTTATAAAAATCACATCCACATCTAAAAGAGAACACAAAATGCAAGCTTTAAATCTGAAAATGTTCTGGGAAAAAAATCAGCTGCAAAACTACTACTGCCATACAGGAAAACAATTAGATTAGTTTATCCCAGTGGTGCCTGAAAAAATTTTAAGAAAACATATTAAAAAAATCAACCCTTAAGGTGTTTCCGCTGAACTAGCACTGTCCAGTGTGGCGAGAAATTTGCACAGTCTAAAAGTGGTCTCCTCATTTAAGGATAGAGATGTGCCCAAAAGAAAATCTGAGTAGCCCAGAACTGTTTTTACCACTGGTGCAGCAGAATTGCTGACATTTCTCAGACAATTGATGAAACTAGTCCAAAACTCAGAAATATTAGATTTAAAAAAACACTGACAAATGTGACTTTACAAAACACTGGAGGTTATCATTTGTGTTGTCTCTTGGGGTTAGTTTCTGCTACCTTCACAGACATACAGAATTATTTCCCTGCTCGTAAAGTTTTACCCATTTTGCTGTATCTGCTTTTGATTTTGCTGGAAGGTCAGTGGAAAATTCCTCTGCAAAAGCAGCAAGGAGTTTTCTATCAGGTCTATTGAGACAAGTGCAGCACCAAGGGAACTGTCCAAACACCATCAGGGAATGTTAACTATAGATGGCATCAGGATGCACAGATGAAGTGAAAATATCCTGAATGGATGGTTCCATGATACAGTGAGAGAAAGGTACCAGCAATAAATGATGAGCAAAAGAGATCCAGGACAATTTGTGGCATACATAGAATGTAAACACCTTTATAGTGTAATCAATAAAATGTATTCCTAACACACATTGAAATCAGAAGACCACTCTGAACAGTGTTGATGGAATAAAGAAACAGAAATGCAGTAACTCTCATCATAATCCATAGTAAGACTAAAATGGATGGTGCTGATCAGCTATCTCACCTAAATTTCTTGCCAAGTATATCAAAGTTCCAAGCTAAACCTAGAAATTACATCTGATCTTCCTGTATTTCCATATGTTCTTATTTCCACGACTTCACAGAAGACTTGAGCACAGACACAACTGAAATTGGTTGGGTCTCCAGTTGAACACTACCATCCACGCCTGAGTCATACCAGTAGGGCGAGTGGGCTCTTAACCTAAATTCTTTACAAAGTAAAACAACTTTTAAGAGTACACCTTATGATCATTTAATCTAGCACGGCCTGTTTCCCAACTGGGAGTTGGCTAAAAGCACATGGGAAGAGGAATTATTTGGACTGGTCTGTTGGTATCATCGTGTTAAAACACAATAACAAACACTTCTCACCTTCTGACTAGAAGTTGAGTCAAAGCAAGTCTTACTTAGTTTTCTTCCAAATGAGCTAATCTCACTTATAATTAGTTAGATTATTGATTTCACCATTTGTTTCTCATATGCAACTCTCTCCTTCAGAGCTGTTTCTCCTGTATTAGCACATCACTTTCTGCTGGTTTAAGGATTTTCTTTAAATACTCTGAACAGGAGGAAAGGTGACACTTCCTTTACACAGTGTGCAACAATGAAAGTGAAAAATATAAGATCCAGAGTCTCTGATATAGTTTCAATAATACTTAATTCTAGATTATTGACTCAATTTAATAGCTTTAAATTATTTCCCTTAAACATGTTAAAACACATACATTGTTTTACAAAGACCAATTCATCTAAATGCTAAAGATTTCCACACAATTAAAGCAAAATATTCCTTAGCTTCAACTTTCCTATGCAGACTATGCACAGCTAATATGTAAGAACAAGGGACAGATTGCTCATAGTTTCTATTTTCTCCAAACTATTTCTTTCACATTCTCCTGAGCCAAATTTCATTGGCTAAAATTAATGGACCCTAAAATGAACCTCTCCTATTTAGCAACAAGTACTTCATAGCAATTTCAAAAGCAAATAAGATACCACTAACTTCTCAGTATAATTTATGCAAAAATGTGGTTTTTCCCCATTTGTTTCAGTTTGACATTCATGCTCAATATCAATTTCCTTTTTCCTTAGTTGTTTTATTATCAGTAGGAACTATATATTAAAACCTCTGCATGTACAGAATTTCTTCTCTGAGTTTCTGAACTGACACTAATTAAGATACAACATCAAACCTTACACAGTTTCTCTTTCCATGTTGAATGCAGTCAGAAAAATGCACTCAAAGTAGAATAAGCTTTGAGGGAAATGTCAGCCAAAAGACTCTCTTGTATTGAGACTTCAGACACCTCTTCTCATGCCTAAAATGTGGATGCTAGAAGGGTCAGGAAGCAAGAAGTCCTTATGCAAACAAGTCTCTGTCCATTACTCATCCCTCTCAGCACATCTCTAAGTGCTGCCTCCATAAGGACTTTTTTTTGACACTAGAGATGGCCCTAAACACTTTGATGAACACTAAGGGATTCATCTATCAAAATACATGGCAACTGAATCAACATCACTGTTATTTATGATTAAAAAAGCTAAAATCACCTCTGTATATAAATTTTAGAAAAGGAAGAGACGTCACAAGACAGAGAAGGGAAACCCTAGAAATAAAAATTAAATCTTTTCCCAAGCCTTAAATCAGCTTTGAAAACTGTCATTTGTCCAATTAACAGAGTTTATTTTTCTTTATTCATTTTCATGCACTCCTGGGCTCTGGCAAGAATCATCAAGACAAGTGTCAAAATACTTTGAAAATATTGTATACACTTCTTGACTGGGAACAGGACCTTAAAGAAAAATCTCAGATTTCTCTACCCAGCTCTGTAATTTCAGAGTAAGATTTTTTTAATGAGGTAAGAATTCAACTGGACACAAGAATCCCAGTCAAGATTTTCCAAGTCTTTTGCTTCTTCTCCCAGCCAAAGTTAATTGTTCTGAATCTCCCCAAGTATTCATGCAATAGAAATGAAATAGTAATACTTCATGTTTTGCAAAAACAATTGAAATTGGGGTTTAAAAGACAATTCATGGTTATTGAACAGAAAACAGGGATAATAAATTAATTGGAAATTAAATAAAATAATAATTGAAAACCATTCCAATATACCAGATTGATTTTATGCCTTATTAATAATTAACAGCAAAAGTGCTACTCAGCTTCAGTGTAAGGAGGAGTGAATGCAAACTGATTCAGTGAAAATGGCTCAAAATCACCTATATTTCTTCCCATAAGAATTTTCTTTTACTGTCTTTTATCGTAACACTGACTCATCCCAAATTTCTGTAGACTTACTAATATCTGACAGAACGTAGCCTGAGGTGATACAAGAGCAGACTGAGAGGAATTCTCTGCAGCTCTATCCACACAAGAACATTTCCAAAAGGCAAATAATATTTTCCTTATTTCAATGAACCTTTTCATTTCGAGAAGATGGAGAGTGAATGCTCAGGGAATGGGACACAGCCAGTTACCCCTCCCACCTGTGTTCTGCACTCTGCGACCCAGACTTGTTCTGCCAGGCATCTCTGCAAAAAGAATAAAAGAATGCTTCCCCACATTGCCCAGGTCCAATGGGAGAGAGGAATTTCTCATGGGCCCTTGGGCAATTTAACAAGTAGCTGTGCACATGACACCCTCTCTGGCTGTCACCTGCCCAAGGTTAAAACAGTCTCTCCAGGAAGGAAGCTGCGCTCACTCAGGAACTGCAGGGAATTTGGGAATTGGCCCGTCAGCTCACCAGGGCCAGAGCACAGAAATGCCCAGTGCCCATTAGCACAGCTGCCCCCTCAGCACCACTGTCACTGTACCTGGGGCTGATCTCGAGTACAACATCTTCCACAGATGGAGAGTGGAAAAACTGCAAGGACATCATTGATCTGACAAAACTCCTGTTACTTGCTTAAGTTTTTTTCCACTCCATCAGCAGAATCTGTACCAGTTCTCCTTCCTGGTTTTACCCTTTGCCTTTCCAAGTGCAGGCTCCTCGTTCTCTGCCTCCAGCACTAACAGCAGTCAGGGGATGACAGGGACACGGGCTCACAAGCACTGATTGATGATACACTTCCTAAGGAAGCAAGAGCAAGTAATAAAGATGGCCTTGAGACATGATTTATGTGTGTTTGGCAATTCAGACACATACTCACACTGCAGGCTAGCTAGAGACAGGGCAGGAGAATGGATGCTGGTTATCTGTCAGAAAACCTCTGGCTCAAAGCCAAGAACTGGTTAGTCAGCTCAAGCCAGAGGGAGCAGAATATGGAGCAAATGCAGCATCAGAACTCAATGTAGAGATGTATTTCATTTTGTGCTTGTTAAAATTAAAATGTAAAATATTTTCAACTAACTTGGGAAAAAAATAAATAAAATCAAAAATGATTCAGAATTTTCAAAGTATTACCTCTGAGAAATTTTTTAGGAAACCAACTTAGAAACCATAGGACATGACATAGAAAATATTAACATGACTCTAAACTCACTAACAAGATGAAAGAGGCCAAAGTCTTTGTCTTTCTGCCATAAAGGGAGGATGAAACTGAACTTGGACTCAGGCAAAGGTAAATTCTGTAAAGACTCAGGTAATGAAATAGTATGGCACCATATATCACTTCTTGATAGAGGTATGACATCTTATAGGCCCTTGTGAAACACAGCCCCCAAACCAGGAGTTCTTGGTTTCCTGGTTGGTTTTCTAGGTAAAATCATTTAAGAATGTAATTAAGAGCTCCAGCTGCTTTAAATGTTTAGGGGTTTTTTGAGTAACCAAGCAGTCCCAGAAAATATGCCAATTTTTTAATAAGAGATTTCCCACCAATGAAATCTGGTCAAGTACTGAAAATAATTTTCCTATTTATTTATTCCTAGTCTGAATACACTCATTTCCTCAATGTCCTTGGCCCTTGCAGCAAAGTTTTCCCAGCAACAACAGAATTATAACAATTAATCAATGCTCAACAACACTTGCAAAGATCTTAACTTGTTATTTGTAAAAATAAGAATGTTGGCCCCAGGTGTGGTTCTTGAAACATTACCACAGTCCTGCCCAAAAGGAGATTTGCAGTGTCTGTGTGGTGCAATCAAAAGAGCTTGAACCTCAGAAATTGCAAACCCAAAAACTGTTCACAGTTGAGCTACTGATTCTGAGTGAGAGCTGTTTGGTGAATATGACTAAACCAGACATAACTGGAAGTGAATCATGGAGCAGGAAGTGTGTCAAAGACATTGCTGAATTATGCATGCACTGAAGTGCCATCTTTATTTCAGTAATCTTCGCAAATCATGAGACTGCAGAACACCTGAGCCTTTAATTTTCATTTAAAAAACAAAAAAAGTTTGTACAAGCTTAAATTTCCGCATCACAAATGATAATTACAAAAAGACTAAAACTAACATGATTAGGGGTCTTTTTTTAGTTGTTGTTGGTTTTTTAGTTTTGTTTGGTTTTGATTTTTTTTTTAATGGCAATATGCGACTGTACGGCCTGGAAAACAACATTGTCCTATCCCACATTTGAACAAGTTATACAAAAACATATTTAGGGACATGAGGAAGCAGGCATGAAACTGTTTTTACCAACACTATTTAGTCTTTCCCATTTATAACATGTCCTTTGCTCTTCTCCTCCAGGCATGGTCAAAATCACTGATGTCTTTTTCAGCTTGGCTTGTATATCCAAACCAACAGGAATAATAAAAAAAAAAATAAAAAAAAAAAAAGGGTGTGGAGGGAAATCCACTAGTGGAATGAAGTCACTTCAGCCTCTGCACAGATACAACACCTCTTTTTAAGCAGCAGCAAATGAACCTGAATGGCAACATTACCCAGATCTCTTTGGATATAAGATTTTCAATGCCCCAAAGAACCCAAAAGATAGTAACCTTAGCAAGACACTATCTACACAAAACCTTGAAAACATAAGCCAAAAATATTTCTGCTCATCATTTGTTTTTTACATCTAAAACATGACAAGATCACTGGAAAGGTTTGTGCAAAGGCACATTCAGCGTCCAGTGGCCAAGGCTCTATCCACTTCAACAGCAGCAAAACGTGCAACCAACACCTCTCCCATCTGAAGGAGAAACAGAAGTTGGATGTTTTCCTACGGCAATACAAAATAGGCTGCACGGTGGAATTTTTTTGTTTAACTCCCAGTTTACTGTGTGGTCCAATATGAAATACTTGTTCCCATGAAATAACTGTTTTCTGATCTCTCTCCAGGAAGAAACCCAAAGAAACATTTTCATGACTAGAACAAATTACCAAAAGATTTCATCACTTCTTAGTTTATGCATATAAGAAAGACAAAGGATCACTTAAATCAACCCTTTCATTCATCTAAATTTCATTGTGCCCAGCAGAAATGGTATTTTTCCTATCTGAAAGTAGCGTCACACAAATTGTTTAGATTTGGCTTAATTGAGAAAACCCATTTTTAACTACATTTTTATACAACACATATGCTTAAACATTCTTGTTTGCTTTTAATTTTTCAGTGTAAGAGTTTTTAACATTTCTCTGTTCTCAGCTGTGTATGATGCAGCCAAAGCCAGCCAGTCTCATCTCCTGATGTGATTGTACATCCAAGACAGTGGTTGCTTATTTAGTTACAGTCTGAGTGCTGTCCCAGACAAGGTATATTTACATCACTATTTTACTTGCATTTCCTCTTCACAAAAATTTTCATCTGTGTAATCCCTTAGCTTTAGGTGGAGTTACTCCTGGGTTTTTATTGTGACATAGTCAGAGGAGAATGAGGCTTAATGCCTTTACAATTAGCTGGAAGACAGTACTAAACCCACTTGGGAACAGTTTCAATGAAAGTGCAGTAAATGCATGACTTATCACGTTGGGAGCAGCACCGTGTTTTGAAGGAAGCAGTGTAATGGTATCTCATGAGAGCAGTTCTTATTAATTGTAAGTTTTGTGTGGCTTGGATTTATTAAAGTTCTGAATCTATTGCCAATTGCCATATGTAGTCTATAATTTATGAAACACAAGGTTGTACATTTCCCAAAGACATTCCCTCTAATTATTTGCAAATTTAACAACTTCAGCACAAAGAGATGCTTCCCAGTCAGGACCAGCAACCTGGCCACTGGCAAAACTGGTAAACAGACAAGAAATTATGACAGCATAAGTACAACTATCTGTAAAAGCAGTAATACTGATCAAGTAGATTTAGTAAGATTTTTCAACTGTTCCACATCCCTTTGTTCTGGAATTTTGGATACAGTCTGGGTGCTCTACTCGGACAGAGGAAGTGCTTCCTAACACAGCAGTTGTCACCAGAAATGAGAGGAACAGCTCTGAGAAGCTCTCAGGGAGGGCAGTAACAGCTGCCCACATATCAGCAACACCACCCTGAGACATTCCAACACGAGGGCAGGAATTAAACACCTGTGATGCAATTCAGAAACACTACATGGAACAGAAAATTATCGTGAGACAACGGGGTAAGAGTTCAGCAACAGCACAGTCCCAGGTAGCATTAGTGCTGGGAAATTCCTCACTCCAGCAGGGATACCCACAATGTCCACAGGCTGCTGCATGAGGCCCACACAGCCCCAGGCACAGTTCTAGGAATAAGCTGAGTCAAGTTTCACACAGGGAAGGCTACACCCTTCTGGTTTAGCCACATTCACTGTTTTGCAAAGACCAGAACAGACTATAGCAGTTGGAAGGGACCTACAATGGTCATTTGTCCAGTTGCCTGACCAGTTCAGGGTTGACCAAGACAGAGCTTTGTAATGAGAGCACTGCCCAAATGCCTCCTGAACGCTGACAGGCTTGGGCCACTTACCACCTCTCCAGGAAGCCTTTTCCAGAGTTTGACCTCCCTGGCACTAAAGAAATGCTTCCTAATGCTGAGTGCAAACCTCTCCTGGTGCAGCTTTGAACCATTGCCATGTGCCTTGTCACTGGATATCTGGGAGAATTATTTTTACCATGTAGCTGACTTCCCTTCTTTGATCTCAGCTGTTTGAAGAATACAAAGCAAGGGTCAGATTCTTTTTGTGACTGCTCTTTCCAACACAAGAGATTACAAAGAACAATAAATGAGGGCTGTGGTGCACCAACAATTCCTGCCTGGCTGTGATGGAGAGCTCCCACCCACAGCAGAGCCACCAGGCTCTGAGAAGATGAAGGATCAAGTGTTGTAGTATTGACTGCACACAGCTCAGTGTAGCTTCCCTTTGATACTTCCAAATGAGTAATTTTCAAACTCTTCTTCTGAAAATGTTGGTTTACTTTGTTCATTATGTGGCCTGATGGTGTTAACCAAAAGCCGGTGGTTTTCCTCACATTACAGTTACAAGTGGTTTCATTTGTTCTTCTAAAACTTTATACTACCACACATGAATCTTTACAAGATCTCAGTCACTCTACCACCTTCACGATATAAAATTTAATTGAAATCACTGAAATTTAACCAGTTGCATTTTGTCTTTTCCAATTAAATTTTTTTTTTTTACATTGATGATAATCTTTTGTTACAGCACAGGGACTTCAATACTAGAATTAATATTTCATTGCAAGAAATGTTAAAAATAAAGTGAATTCATTCTTCTCCTTCATAATAAATTGGCTCTTTCCCCTAGTACAAGCTAAAGAATTCTTAACATAAGAGTATTCATTACAGGATAGTGAAAGAAAATGCAAATTAAATATATCACTTCAGGGTTTTCAGAGCATTTATGAGATCATGTGTGTCTCTGACATTTCTCCTAAGTGTACTTCACCGCTGTTCAGACAAGCTTACTCAATACAGCACCTCCTAATGCTGCTCAACAGGTTAAAGGATTTATTCTTTTGGCTTACATGACTCAGCTCTGAGGTTTCTCTGAGCCTTCATGGCCTGGTAGTGACCTCACTTTTGTTACAGTTTACAGTCTCAGAAATATTATTGCAGCCCAGATTCTGGCCTCATTTAGATTTTTTTCTAAAGATAAGGAGGTTTGTGCCCAGATATGCATAAACCTCAGCAATAACACAAAATTTCTTTCCTAAAAAAAAAAAAAATTATGGGAGAAGTATTCTGAGTAGGTAGAAAACATTACCCTTTCAAAGGGAGCAGTTTTTCAGCCTCCTACACTGTAAATATCCATTGAAAGGAAAGCACAGAGAAATTGCTCAAATACTTAATGTCAGGCCTCCTCAATGACCAAAATCAAAACAGCACAAACATAACCCCAATAACAAATTCAATTAACACCATTATGGTAAATAATTAAAGAAATAATACCTTTATAACTTACTGCTAATAGATTAAATTTCCATTACTCCTGCAGAGACCTCTGCACAGCACATCAACAGCAGTGCCACTGGAAAAGACCTTGGGAATCCCAGACGGGAGTGACAGCAACACACAGCAAACCCTGCAGGCAGCACAGCTTCACAAGTGCTTTATGTGAGCCCTGCACTTCCTTCTACTGTGAGAGCAACTCAGGAACTCCAGCTATTCCAGGAGGCAGCCCCAGAACGTAAATTGCACACAATCATATATTATTAATAGATGCAATATTATTATTAAAAGATGGCAATGCACTACATAGGTGTAATGTTTATGGTCAAGCTTCAAATCCTTAACTTCCTCCAAGTTGCTTCTGCCTCAATAGATACAGTCAAGCATGTTCTTCACTGTATCAGGTGGTTCCTTTTTTGATTCTGCATCTGTGTCATGGCACAGAGCAAACTGAAAAATGCCTTTGTTTTACTAAGAGGAACGTGAAGCACTTCTAAATGGGCAGTAAATATTTTGCCCACATTTTCTAGGTGCATTTATGGTACATACCCACAAGCATACATATTTCTTGGTGAGCTTGCAAAATTATAAACCAAAAAGCATTTCTTGGAAGGGAAATTTACATTTTCTTTGTAGTAAGCAGAAATACATATGTTGATGCAGTAATAGCCTCTAGGGAAAAAAAGTAAAACTGTAACACCAGATACGTTTAATCTATGTCTAGGGGGAAATGAAAAGGCAGAAAAGTCCAGACTGCTCTGAACAAGGGCATGTTTGATCTGCATGTAAAAGGAGCACTTTACAGCCTTCACACCACTAGTTTATGTTGATAGACAGAACATTTAGACTTTGAGTTGAACCTGAAGGAATTTAGTTAACTAAATGCATCCCCTTGCCTCAGAGATGAAAGCCACTTCCACCACAAGATCTCCCTCTGCCTTTCTTGTGCTGCTGGCAGACATTCCAGTACTCCTCTGTGTCAGAGAGGCAAATTGGCATCAATGGGACAGGCTGGGGAAAAAAAAGGTCAAATTCTCTTAATTTAAATTCGTAAATAAATAAATAGCACCATGAAATTCACCTATACACTTGTGAAATGGTCAGCCTGCTTTTATAACCTCCACAGAAGCTGCTTTGACAAGCATTCAAGTTCTTTTCCAGTTTTCTAGACATCCAAACAGACTGTACTCAAAAGGTCACTGAGGTTGCCATTGCTGTGCCTTCTAAAGCTCTCTGCTCAGACTGTGAACAGGAGAAACACAGGTAAAAATCCAAAGTCCTGGCCATCACCTGACATCAACTCTCTGAGTGCCACTGTTTTTGGCTGATTGTAATATTTGCCTTTGACTTCAGCTCTATCAGTAGCATCTAGAAAATGGCCTTGGGTCTTGCTGTAGCTGCTGAAGTAGAAAGAGCCATTTCCTCAGAAAGTTTAAGATCTTAAGAGCCAAGTGAAGTGAAATTAAATGTGGTTATGTGTCACACTCAAGGCTTTGAATGGTAAAGATCTGAGTTCTAGTCCTGTTCTAGCCTTATTCATGAACCCAGCCTTTCTCCATTTAAAAAAACAGAAGCTTCTCTTATTGGCACTTCAGCCTTAAATGCAGTGCTAAATCAAATATTACCAATAATTATAGTAGTTTTTAGTAACTGATTTGCAGAAAACTGATGTTATACATAATTAAAACAGGAAAACCCAATTTTTCTCCTAATATAAATACTTTTCCAGAAAAATCATAATCTATGCTTAGACAAGTATCCTAGTACATGCATAGCACTATTTAAACTCCTTGTGCAACACCAAGTTAAGCAGCAGCTCCAGGTTATTACTGACCAATTTTTCCTAATCTAGAAAAGAAGGAATGAATGTTGCTAAGAAAAGAAGTTTAATCTTAAGCCTACAGCATTTTATGCTGGCATCAGTTACACAATGTGGAAATAGCTAAGGGTACATGAAATCTTCTGTCCTTGAATTACAGTTGTCACTACAAAGATTCTGGCAGAGTAACAGAATGCAATTGTTGACTCATTCTAGTACCGCTCTGTTGACTTCAGGCTCAACAATGCAAAAGAAAACTGGTCTCTACTGGTGGCATTGTCTACCACATATTGCCCAACTGACTCTCAGAGTGATGATTTTGTTGCTCTTGCTGAGATATTTTAGTGGACATTCCAAGTACTAGTGAATTCTCACAGAATTTCAATAGTGTTTCTCTATATCCATGTTCCCTAGAAATATTACCCAAAGTATTGCCAATAAAAAAACATTTCTAAAATACTCTTGAAACAATTATTTTTTTTTTCCTCCCCACACAGATCAGATACATCCCAGATATTAGAAACATGCATGTGTTTTGCTATTATTTCATATGCAACAGGGAAGAATTAAATTTATAAAAAGCTAATCAATTATCTGACATTTACTATTCATCATCACTTCTCTGAGATTCTGCATTTGGTGAAGGCTACAAGGATAAGGTTCTAAAGTGAAATGAAGGGGGACATCAGACATCCAGGAAAATAATCCATAAAATGTAAAGAACTGCATGAGAAGGAGAGTGTTTCATTGATAGATGTCCCTCTCTGGTTTGGGTTTGCAGCCCTCTGGATAGAGATTGTTTTGTTTACATAACTGCACCCAGCAGTTTTCTTCCAAGCCCTCCTCACACTGACTCTGACCTGCAGCCAGATGTCCAAAAACACATCTCCAGAAACTGCATGTTCAGGGCATTAACTCCAGCATTACCCTTCTTATCCATAGGGTCAGAGGTCTGCTCCTTTTGTTTGGGAGCAAGCAGCATGTTGTGGTGATAATACATAGTAAAGCTCTCTTAATTAAAAGATGTAGTGGAGAAAGAGAGAGATGTCAAATAAAACACAGCAGCAGCATCGCAGCTGTGCTGAGGCTGCTGGGTTATAGGGCTGCCTCTTCCACCACAGGACAAAAAGGCTTCTGCAAACAATTCTCTCTCTTAATCAAGCTCAAAGATCCTTTCTTACCTTTCCCTCCTGCTTATTTTTTCCTTATATGTATTCCCTCTTAACAAAAACTTAAAGGAATGCATTGCCTAAAAATTCAATGATTTGCATGCCAAGTGGAGGAAATAAATTTTTTTGGAAATATATTAACCTTTTTTATATAACATTAAAACATTTCACATGTACACTCTTACATTCCTGTTTTAAATGGCTCAGCAAGGGAGCAGAATCATGACTCAGTGGGCCAAACACATCGCAAATACTGGAAAAAATAGGCTTGATATATTTTAACATCTTTATACATGCCACGCAGGGTTTGTTTAAAAAAAAAACAAAATTCTTCTTTTGAGAAACTTCATATCTCACCTCAGATTGTATTACTAAGGTCTAGAAAAGTTTTTTTTCAGAGGAAGTAGTTAAAAAAAATGAGTCAAGTGCCTCACATTAAAAGTGGAAAAATAATGTAATTTTTTGCAAGCAGCTAGAGCTGCCAAATTTATAATATAGAACTACAAAATTTAATTTTATTATTGAAAATGTTATCCAACTCTAATATGGGCTAGTTTAAAGAGAAAAATTATCTTAACACTTTCTTATGTAGATGATAAGTTAGAAGTTTTGGAGGTCTTTTACATACATTTAACATGTGGTATTCAAAACAAATCTATGCATTCTTTTTTGATATAAACTACCACGTGTACTCTCACTGTACCCAGAGAATTCAGCACTTCTACTTACTCAGGAATGGGATTTTTTCTACTTTTCAGGAATGGGATGAATGTTTTGATTCCAGAAATTTTTGGTGTAACCCTCTTTGGACTTAAGAAGGCAGCAAAAAAAACAGGCAATGCAGGCAGAGCTGTCTGCAGGACTGGGGATGTCAGGCCCACAAAAATCAATCAGAAAGCACATCCAGGTCTTTTTTCTACCTTTGAAAGTTTTAGATTTCAAATTGCACTTAGATTAATTGATCCTCCTGACTGGCCCCATACCTGGATGGAGCTATGCCAGAGCTGCTACTGTGGCAGACAAGCAAGAGCATTCTGCATGTCTACAGTAAAATATAACATTCTTAAGTTTCTTCTGCTCCAGTTGTGTGGACATCAAGGCCTAACTGCAAAACCATCCCAACTGAGGTGATTTTTTTTCATTGACTCCAGAGGCCTTTAACTCAAACCCTAATCTATTAATTCAAACCACACATGACCCCTGCCCTCCAGGAAATTGAACTCATAAGATAATGTCAGAAGAAATCCAAACAGAACCAACCCCCCAAAAAACCAAAACCAAACCAAAAAAACCAAAAAACCAACAAAACACAACAAAAGACCCCAATCCAATCCTGAAACACCAATTCCAATGCCTGAATTTGGAATTGGGACTGGCCCCCAGTAGAAGTTCACTTTCAGCAAAAGATATGATGTAATACATTCTACTGCCCTAAGATTTTTGCTGTAGTTCCTCTGGGAGGAGATATCAAACTTGACTGACATTTTCTGTTTTGTTGGATTACCTAATGATAATGAATTTAGTGTAGAAAGATTCAATTTAAACATTCAGGATGCTGATGAAGCTAAATCAAACAAGCTACACAAACAGAGAGTCATTTTATTTAACTCTCACCCAGCCCAGAGCACACCCCAGTGGTTCATGAAGTCTGTTATTTATTGATCATGGAGAATAACCAAAGCCAGTCATTTTCAATTTTACCTCTTATAAAATTTAAACATGAGACTCCTAAATTGTGGGAGTTCAAGTCAGTCTAAGCACATTTCAGGGAGAAAAGGCATCTGCCAAATTCAGTCACTCTGTACACAGGGGTTTTATGTCAGTTAGCTGAAGAAAAGACACTTAATAGCCTGAATCCAAAAGCACTCAGAATTTCCAATCATACAAAAAATACATATAGAACACACAAAAATGCCTTCATCTGACTTCAACAAAATAAAACTAACACCAAAACTCCCTTTGTAATTTCCTATTACCATAAACTTTCTAGCCAGCCATATGTAAGGAAAGCGCCCCAGCAACTGCATCATTCAATGAATTCAGCACACATGGAAAGAACACAAGGGTAACAGATACAACAGGAGCATATAGAGTATTTCCTTTCAGATATTGCTGCTTTTCAGTAAATAATATGTGAAATAATAATGAAGGACAAGTGCTGGAAGATCACAAAAACTTTTGTTTTAGTGAGAGATTAATCTACACAGGCTGACATAAACATACATACATATATATATATATATATATTTGATCAGCTTTACCAGCTTTGAATCTTCACAATTCAAGCATCTCACAGGTCAGGTGAGCAGCAGTTTGCTCTGGCTGGCTTGGTGCCCCATCAGACAAACACCTAACCAGGGCATCAATCTAATGCAAAACCACAGGTTACAGCAGTTATATAAATAAAGTTATAACTAAATTTATACTGAGAAACAATTTGGTAGATCTGACCAAGTCTGGTATTTTCCTGATCCAGTGTCACTCTGTTTCTGGAACAAGAACCAGTCAGTATTACACTCTACAAATTAAAAAGTTTGCCACAATTATCTTTTAAAAGGTAACGCAAAAAATCTGTATTTCCTATATATTTTAGGTCTTCAGCTGAGTCCTGGAGTCAGTGTTACTGACCTCAGACTAACACTGGCTTATCCCAGCAGAAAATCTGGCTCACAAAGTGATGTCTGAAAAAGATTCTGAGAATCCTTTCTGAGAATGAGATTCATTGTTCTTGCTCTGGAACATTGGAAGGTTATCTCATTTCCAAGAACAGCAGCCTCCAGTCTCAAACATATTAATTGGGAAATTTCTGGCCACACAGTTTTGGTAACTGCATACACCTGGGATGTTGTCATTTTGGGTGGATGATTTATTCATCTAATTACATAATACGCAGATCAACAGATTTTTGAAAAGTAAAAACATAACCAGCTGCTCAGTGCAGTAACTTCGATAAAAAGGAAGAAATTACAAAAAAGATATAAATAAGAGGCTGGCAAAAGAAACAGAGCCTCTCATAGTAGAAGACAGACTTTAATCACTTTAGTTCATCTAAGAGACTGAGAAATGACAATCACAGTGCAAAAACTCCTGACCCTAAGAGTTCTTTAATACAGTAGAAAGCCATAATGGGGAAACAAATGGCTGAAAGAAGCCAGACAAATCTCATTTTTAAGATTAACACAAATTAACAGTTTTAGTGGGAAATTAGAAGAAGAAAGTACCAATAAATCCTTCACTATTTGATGTTTTCTAGTATGACTGGGTGTCTTTTTGAAAGGTGTATCTCATCCATTTATGACCTACAATAAAAATTTTGTCTAAAAGTCAACCAGCGTGCAACACAATGTTCTTTCTTGTAGAGCCTTAAAATAATGCTAAAATCTATTAATTGTGCTAGCCAAGCAGACAGAAAGGCCTCAGAGCACACCCAAACAGTGTTTGCCTGGCGGGGTGAAGTAGGCTCTGTGCTGAAGCTGGAAAGACTGACCTATGGACAGAGATTTGTCTCAGACCTGCAGCTGCTCAGAAACCAGAAATACCATAAAGAAAAGCCATAAAATCCCAACAAATATTTAAGCAGATAGTTCTTTAATTACACATTCCCCAGAAGTACTTTTCACAAAACGAATTACCTGAAATCAGGTTAGAAATCAAATAATTCTGAGTTCAGTTTATCAATTAGAAGCACCAAGAGAAGCAGCTACTAACAGGACTGCTGGGCAAGTAGGAGCACCACTCAAAACACCTCTGCTGTACCACTGCAGGCTGGTTTTACCTGATTGGTTTTGGCCTATTAAATAATAAACACTATAAGAAGGTAGAATTTCACATATCTTCCATCAAAGCCATCAGCTTAACCGATTTGTCACCCAAAGTGCCTTCATTCCTAATTTTATGCTTACTCAACTCTCTGACAATGCTGGAAGACAGCATCCATTTGAAAGAACAAATTCAAACCATGCTGCATTCCAAAATGAGACTTGTTCTGCCCTCAAACATTCATCTTATTTATCTTAATAAAACATCCATCATTATTTATCTCAGAGGTTTCATTTTTATTGTCTGATCTGGATTAATTTAAAGGGAAAGAGATTACAAATGAGGTTAACTGTGATAAGGCTAATCAATCTTTTGACATTGTGGTAACACAATCTCATTAAGAAATAGAACATCCCCCTTTATGCTCCTTTGCCTCCCTCTTTTCCTTTAAACGTGGGAGCCTTGGTGCCATGCTTTACCTCGATTCCCCTGCCCCACAGACTGTTACAGCTCTCCCTGTGGGGATTCTCTGCAGTGGGCTGGGGCAAGGGTGGAATGGGGGGTTTGAAGGCTGAATGTCCCACTCTCTAAATGAAGTGTGGATTATAACAGCAAGCTCTACACTTCTCCACTGTTTTGAATTAAAAGAGGGAAGCATCTCCCACATCAGTGGACTCTGTTGCAAGCCCTCCACTGAAAACAGCATACACAGATGGGTGAGAAAGAAAAGAAGAGGGAAGTAATTTAGAGGGGATGAAGGCTCATCTCCTGGCATATCCTCAAGCCTAGGGAGTGAAACACAATTTCCCTTCCAGTGAACTCTGTTAGTGACACTCAGCACTCTAGAGACTGCACAGATCTGCAGGTCAGCACTCCCTGGACAAGAGGGAAAATCCTGTTAGCAAACCAATTTAACAGGCTGCACTGGACAGCTGCAAACAAACCACTGTCCTAAAAAAGCCTAAAATCAACAGACCCAAAGCAGAAGTCCATACCAACAGTGCTGCCAGTCACATTCTTGGTGTTACTAACAGGAAATTAAGAATTAGGAACTAAGCATTAACTGGGAAAAAAATAGTTAAACCTCTCTATGTATTTTCACTCCATAATAATAATTTTGGTAGCAATAGCAAAAGTTACAGGAGGGTGAAATTATTCAGCTGCTAAGGTATAAAGATCTGTCTGGGAAGGAGAAACTTTAAAGGCAGAGAATCTCTTGATGTCTAACCCTTGAATAACGTTACCTGTGTTTTTAATAACTCCTCACTCATCCTTTTTGTCATAGAATATCACTCATGTTTCTATATCACTGAATAAATGAAACATTTGAGGAGATTCTTGAAAACAATAAGTGCCCAGATGTGGAATGGGGTAGGCAGAAAAAAAAACAAACCAACAGAGAGCAAGGAGAAAGGAAGAGAGTTTTGTTCAGACTAAGCTGAATCATACAGCAGTGAACACACTATAGTCACACAATCTTTAACTCTGTTTAACCCAGGAGGCAGCACCAGCTCTTATCCTCATTGGTTTGATCCCAATTATATGACCTATGGTATACAGGAACTTCCCTTTTTTCACTAATAAATTAACGGTAATAAGGTGAAACTAATCAATAGAACCATAAAGCCATATGGTATTGTGGTCCTGGATGGTAAGTTTATACTCTGAGAACCTGCAAATTAGCTGTGGAAAAAAATCCCCAAGAAAAAAACAAAAAGAAAACCAAAAAAACCCACCCCACACAATTAAAAATAGATCTAGCAGAGATAAAAGCTTTGGAACACATTGTAAAAATTACAGATCCCCAGACCCATTAAAGTGAACTAAAAGCAAATGACAATGTGACTGGCTAGCAACTTTATCAAATTCAGTAAAAGTCCATTTCTTGCTTTATCCAAACAAGGGTCTGCGATCATGAGCACCCCACAATGTCATGTGTTATCTAGAAAGCCATACTGTGTCACCAGCTGATAAACATCATCAGGAGTCCAGTTTCCATCTCAAGGGAAACTTCTGGGACTATCTCTGGTTCATGCCTGGGTCAGGTCACTAAAAGTTTTCGCTGACCTGAACCTGATCCAAACCAAAGAATTGAAATTCCTGACCTGCTCACCCCAAGGAACAACTCTAATGAAAAACTGATACAGAACCATACAGTAGAGCAAGAGCATGACTGGAGACCAGCATCTGTCAGGGACAACTTCAGAAGAGCACCTGTCTCTTTTTATCAGGAGATGCCCTGCATTACCACGGTAAGGACCTGAAGTGAGTCTTGCTGTCGGGAAGCAGTTCTCTCATTTTATTGAGCTAGTATAACAAAAGAATGCGAAACTGAACTGCATGTTCTGGACATTCATGGTAATTTGTTTGTAAAACCTCACTTCCTTAGTGTTCCTCCTTGAAATCAGCTCTTAAAGCAACCTGAAACCACTTACAAAACAGCGCTATTATTTTTCATGCAAATAGAGAGTGATCAAACGGAATTTCTAGCAAATTCTAGCTCTCTGTAATATATATTTCCTAAGGTAGTCCTGCCATTTGGCATAGTGGCTGTTTCAACAGCTCTGCACTCTTAATAAGAACTTATTGAAATACACTTTAACATCATAAAGACTAAGACACTGCACCAAAACATACAAATAGTAGTGGGTTTTAAAAACAGCACAGGAAAGATGACTCCAGGTGAAACGACACTGGAGCACCCATAAATAATTCTGTCATTGCCATACCAAAGAGGCTTCAAATACTGATTATGGGTAACATTTCTGTGGGTTTTGTCTCAAACTGGGAGACAAGTAGGTGGAGGATGGGGTGGAGAGGAAGAAGATTTTGTTTGCTTGCTTAATTTCTGACTTATAAACACATAGCTGAAGACTATACAGACCATGAAAGTGCTACAGAATTAAACTCTGCTGGTAGCCTGTGGCACACCTCTACTCCTGCATCAACGTGCAAATTACAGAACAGAGCCTGAGAGCAAGCAAGCAAGGGAGTGCTGGACAGACAAACCAGCTCAGCTACAGAAGTCCTTGGCTTCTCTCCAGGAGGCAGCACACAGCACACACCACCCTGAGCCCGAGCTGCTACACATCACAAAACCACAGTTTGGAAATAACTCTTCAGCTTCAGGCATCTCCCCATTTCATCATGAGTTTCAGTCAGCTACTGCATAAATAAACTACTAAATAAAATATTAATAATCTAGCCATATAACTAGATTAATCAGGAATTGAACAATGGAGGTTGGACCAGGTGATCCACAGTGGTGCCTTCCAACTTTACACATTCTGTTGTTCCATGATCCACTGTCATTGCTGAACCTGATGCAAAACTGTAAAATTACTAACACAACACAAATGTAACATGACATAAATGTATGAAATCTATAAAATTCATAATGTGGTTTTATGCAAAATACAGTATTTAATGCCACATAAGGTTTTTTCTCTTTTCTAAATGCATTCTCCCTATGACACAGAGTAGGGAAAGCAAGGAGAAGCAATTTCCAAGAGGTTAATTTAAATGCTTGGTGACAGCATGCAGGACCCCCAGTGGTTTACAAATACAACTTCAGCTGTGCAACAGTAAGAAATATCATCCTGCATCAGCAAGATTTGTTGAAATTTGTCATCCTTTGCTTTTATCCTTTGTGATGTGATCTACAGTTAAATTTGAACTTTTCCTGTTAAATACTGCTCTCCTTTCAGTTCAGAAGTTTGTCTATGTTCCTTAATTGGCCATATGTAAGCTGCTTCTTCCCATTCCAATAACTGATTAGAATCGGCTTTCAGGTAGCTTGAGAATGTGTATTTATGACTCTGTGATGGTCAGACTTGTTTTCTTAGGTCTGCCATACCATGAACAGTGAAACAACATCTCTAGGATGTTTGGTCCCAACAATTTTTTCATCATTTAACCTAGCTTTCCTTAGAGAATATTCAAAAATGTACTTGCTCGCAGTAATATTTTTACTTAGTGCAAAGGCATGTGAGGAGCCTAAAATTTAGCATGGTTAAATAGCATATACAACACATGGAAATATAAAGAAACACATAAAACTCCCTCAATCATTACTTGATATCAAAACACTTTTACTGTCTCTTCAGCAGACACAGTCTTCAAAAATTCATCATTGTGTGATGAATCTAAGTTCCACTTTCATTTACAGCAGCAAGTCAGTATTAATTTGCTCATGGTTTCATCCATCACTCATATCCAGAACCATTATTACTCATGAAGTCAATTCTTTCTGGGGTTTATTCCACTGGAAATTTTAAGAGCAGCCCACCTACCTATAGCACATATATAATTTCTGGGGAATGGTTACAGATTTGGAGTAATACAAAGAATGACCCAAAAGATGTTACTACAAAAAGCACTGTGCAGATTGTGCTTATTTTCATGGCATTCTCATCCTGGAATTTTGGAGGGCTTTGGAAGGTTCAAGCAGTGAAGTCTGAGTGAAGCCTAAATTTTAGGCTACAAAAGTAGACAAAAAACTACACCACAAAGAATAACACTTGCTATAAAGTAAACTAGAAAGGAATGATTTTTTTCAGTGTGCTATAGAAGGAAAAAAACACAGCAGAATTTTCCTCAGTCTAGTCATTAGGGTAGATTTTGGAAGAAGAAGAAAATTGGATAACACACTATCAAGGCTTGGCAAACCATAATAGAAGTGAAAGAAATGGAATGGAGAAAGGAAAAGAAGGTTCTGACAGTATCAACAATTTTTTTCTTTTTTAGTAGTTAGGAAGTAATTAGCAAAACTGTAAACTCAAGATTATCAAGAGATTAAAGCTTTGTAGGAAGAGTTAAGTAATTTAGCTTCTCATCCTGGCTCTGACCTTCACTTATCCTGTACTTTAATTGTTCCTGTGAACAGTTCTGCAGTGGCAGCACTGTGCTGTGGTTTGTGGAGTTACTTCTTGAGAAAGCCTTCCAGCTTCTCAGGAGAAGGAGAAAAAATAATTTATAGGAAAAAAAAACCCAAAAACCACAAATATTGTGAGACTACAGGAGGGGAAGGATCCAGCCAATCTAATAAACAACAACAACCAACCCAACAAACAAACCTCATATGTGTCTGTTGTTACCTCTTGCCACCAACTTGTATTGACATAGATTTGTAGCACACTGCCTTGGGAAACAGTTCTTGGGGTGATCTCTGCTTTTTCTGGCAAAACAAATTTAGAGAGTTTGCATTTACTGATATAACTAATAGTCAGGAAAGCAGCAACTGACTTTATAAAGCAAAGCTTTTATTTCATATAATTTTAATGATATTTTAAATAGATATATATAAGAGGTAGAAAAAAAGCTGCCATCAGTTTAAATTCTTGTTGCATTTGATATAACTGCTAGATATAGGTCTCAATGAAAGAATACTAGTAGAATGAAAATGCTCCTCGAACTAAAATTCTTCTAGAAAAATGTATACTAATGTAGAATTCAACTCCCTCATCAAAAGGATGATGAATGACACCCTGAATAACAAAATCAAGTATGTTTATTTGGCCACTTAGTCCAATGGACACATGACAAATTCTGCTTGTCCTCACTGGAAAACACTGCCAATATTTTAAATCCCAGATTCTTTCTGCCAGAACATCCTCTGCTTTATAAAATATGACTGCAATAATTAGAAAAACATCTGTGGTAGTCTCTTTAGATGAAGGGAGTAATCCCCTGAATTCACTGACTTGACTGCCTGCTGATTATTATGTTAAGAGTAGTTGAATGAACTTTGATTTTAAATACTACTCTCATTGAAGTGGTCTAACAAACACTGGACTGATGTTTGAAGAACAATGTTCTTTAAATTCAAGTTTAAGGTATGTGATGCCAGTTAACTCTTATGCTGCTTTTTTTATGGGAACTTAAAAATGGTTTAAGGTAAAATATTCTTGCCTTCTAGTCCTTAAGTCTTGGAATTCACCACAGACAGGCAAGATACTGGGTAACACTGCAGCATAGTACTAATAGCAGGTATTAAAATTCTAAAGAGGTTACTGCTTTAACCCCCTTATTTTTAATGGATAGCAATTAAAAGATCATCATGACATCACAAGAGGAATAGCTGTTCATAGCCCCACTGGAAGCAGAAGCAATCAGACTCAAGGTTTACTTGGAAGCTTCACAAGTCAGGATGAAATGCATGAGTAAGGATCATTTAAATATTTACAATATATCAAGATACCACCTCCTTTTTCCTTTAAAACAATGGGGAAATATCTCACATCTCTCTGTACAAGTTCCTCTTGTACAACTCACTTGTGGAAAGAAGCAATCATTTGTCTTCAAACCTGGCCTGTCCCATGTCTTCTCCAAAGCCTCTCTTTCTCTATTGCTTTACTCTTATAAAGTCCAAATCCACAACTGAACTCAGAAACAATTACTAAGGAATTAACAGGACAGTTTTACCCTTACTACCTAAACTCTGCACTTACAAATCTGAGCTTGCAGTTACACTCCTCATCAAAACCTATGGAAAACCTGGAAAACAAGCTGCCCCTTACCACCATCCTAATATGCAGATATACCAAGTTTTTCTATCCCAGAACTTTTCCTTGAACACTTCAGCACATCACTAATTGAAAGTAAATAAAGGTTTTAATGATTCAAGCCTGTATAAACCTTTTCCAATTCAAAAGCCAGAAGTCTCTTAAGGAAAAAAACACTTGCATAAAATCACTGCAGCAGAGCACAATCAATCCCTCCATCTCCATTTGTTTGCTTTAGCACTTTACAAGGTTCCCTCAATTCTCAGGTCCAGATCAATCATTTGTTAAAGAAAGAAATGAACAGGCTTGAGTGCCTCAGCAGAATACTGATAAGAAACTGTGTCAGCTCATTTTAGCTGAGGACAAGAACCAACTTAGAGATTTTTTTTTTCGCTCCTTCTCATCCTTGGTTGAAGACTTTAGAAAATATATCAACAGTGCGAACAAGACTGAAAAAAGACAAAAGATATTTCCTAGCAACTCCTTTATGCTTCTTATGTGGCTTTTATTATTTCTGCTTTGAATGGATTTGTTGTATTGTCATATACAGTTGATAACATATTTGTCTCCAGCATTATTGGTTGAATATTTATTCAAGACTACAATATTGTAAACCTTTTCATTTAGCTTAACCAGGTCAAGGAATGTGTTGGGGGTTGGGTTACTTTCTTGTAGAATTTTTTTCCCAAAAGAGTGGCTAGGAAGCTAATTGCTGAGTACTTATGAACACTTTGGGGGTACTTGAAGGAGACAAA
>JAWWMU010000013.1:18436244-18449282 GCA_035048155.1 Cinnycerthia olivascens
GAAGGAGAAAGACTCCTGTTTTGTTTCGTTTTTTTGTTTTTTCCTAGCAAGCATACCTGTCTCCAAACCAAGACAGAATGCCTGAGAAACATACAAGTAAAGGACTTAAGTAAAAACAATATTAAGGAAGAGCAACTTCCTTGCATTGCAGTTGCTTTTAGTGTTGAGACTGAAGGACAAGCATACTATCATTACAAGAACTGCAAATAAACACAGGTCTTTCATCACTACAGAAAGGAGAGAAAATGTTATTCCCAAGATTAAACATCTTAATTGCTTTCATTTACATTATTTTCCTTTGTGCCAACAGCTTCACTTGGACATCTGCACCCAGAAACACCCCAGTGCCATCAGTGACTCTCCAGCAGTCACAAAACAGTCACATTTACAGATCAGCTACAAAAAACATGCAAAAGGAAACAGCACTAAAAATAGACTTGGGAGCCTGACGATGGGGTCAAATACTATCTGACTGGTACTGTGTGAAAGGGGTTTTCACTCTGCAATTGATAAAGGGAATTATCTAGGAAATGGTGCCATGTACACTGAAAGTCACTGAAATTACATCCAGGGGCAATGCTTAAACTAAAGCTTTACTGGTATCACTTTACTCTTTCTGGCACACATTGTCTAATGCCTTATCTCCATTCACTCCTTGCCACTACAATTTATTGCCCCACTCAAAGGTAACAAAATACCTTGGCTTTCCTGAAACTGGAATTTAGTGAGTATTTCTCCAGCCTTTCCCAATGAAGCTACATGGAAGTTTCACTGGAACACTAATTGATATGCATTAATTCTCTCCCACATTACAAAGACAAGCCATATGCATTTGGAGGAAGATGTGCTATTTTCAGACATGCCAAGTGACTGTGATTCCACTTGAAGACACCAGAATGACACAACAAATATTACTTCTACCAGTTAACAAATCCCCCCAGGTCCTTGTTTCCCAACAAATGTTCTTTTTCTGATCATAAGGGAGGAGAGTTTAACCCCCCCTGAAAAAATAGCCAAAGAAAGCAGGCTGGGGGTATCACACAGAAACAAGTTCCTTGCCTACTTCTACCAACATTCTTATTCCTTCTCTACAGCAGAGAAGACTAAGAGAGTGCTGCTATCCAAGAGCTGCATGTCTGAGCCTCATCTCTGTAAAGTAACATCTGTGCTCCTCAGAAACATCTTTACTTTCACACACTTCTCCCAAGCAGGCTCTGTGCAGCAGCTCACACAAAGGTTCACCAGTTCTGTGCCCTCACATGGTGAACGTGACCTGGGCTCAGCTTCTCAGCACCCGTGAGGAACACTCCAGGTAAAATCTTACCCTAAATACAATGCATACATGCAGAGCACATTGCACCTCTGTGACTTAGCACTACTAAATTGGTGTTCATTGCTTAGGTAGCCTAATGTTTCACTCTAGGTATTAGGTTAGAGTCTTCTTAAGAGGTTCTTCCTGTATTAACTGAATTCAGCTTCATTTTGTTTCAGGATCTAGCAGCTGCAGGAAAAAGACAGCCCCAGACCACCTTAAACTGTTTCCCATAGCCTGAACTTCCTTTTCTTTCTTCCTCCCTTCTTTATATAAACTCATTCCATTTTTTCTGACAGCTCTATATCACTTTCTTACAATAATTCTTTTTTAAAAAAGGGTATTAAAAGTATTAAATTGTAAATGTGGAAAAAAATTTAAAATTATAATTTTTTTTTCTATGCACACACAGTCACTAGCTATACATCAAAAGTGTGTGACAAACAGAAAGGGAACTGGCTCTGGGATCTCAGCATGAGCAACAGCTGCAAGGGCTTTCCACCTCACTGAGCTCCTGGTGCCGAAGCTAATACCTCCTGGCTGAGTTATGGGCACAAGTAGATGGGCTGAATTTGTGTCTCACGCAAAGAAAAGCAAAAGCCAACCCCTGCACTACAAGGCTCAGCTTCTGAGCTGTGACAGCAGTCCTTGGGAGTTAAGGTTCCTGCCCCTTTGACTTTAAGGCTGAATTACACATTTTCTAAAGTTCTGTTCAGCACAACTACACCTGTGCATTGTCATCAATGCATGACACAGTTACAGAATACCCACAAATGTGTACTTTTGATCATTCATAGCTTTTTTCCTGCTTCCTCAAACTCAAGCACAGGTAATCCAAACTTCTGGGCAGAAAACAAACACATTAAGTCAATGCATGTGGAGTGCTACTAGCAGTTTAGCAGTTTTTAAATAGGTTTTTTTTCTTTCATTTTTTTAAAAAAAAGGAAATCTCCACAAGGACTGAATGAGTGACATGGAAATATTTCCATCACTGAAATGTTGATGCTGGGGCAGGAGGATAAACTGAACATATCAGAAAGTACATATGTACATTATATATGGATGTGTAAAAACATGCATATACACTGGGTTTTTCTGTGATATCACTGCATTCACAGATTTACATTTTAGCTCATTTATGACTAAGTTCTGGCCATTAATGACTAATGGAATGAGATTGATGCATTTGGCATCTGGAACATTCTCTAGAGGAAGCTGGCATCGTCATGCACTTGGGGCTTTCAGAAACAGCTTCAGTGCATCAAAGCCTCTGAAAGCCCTTTTCGTCCAAAAATATGGTTTCTTTGTCGAAATGAAGATCAGTGGGTCTTTAGAACAGACGCTTGCTTATGCAAACTGAAACCAAGGCGTTATCCAGCCACCTGCTTTTGTTGGACAAATGGACATGTAGGTTCAAAAACTTGTATGAACCCTGTCCTCAAAAATGTTGTTTTAACCGAAATGTTGCTGACTACATGTCCTGAAGGTCACAGTCTCAAAGCCAAGAAACAAGGACAACTTGTCATGATTGAATGTTTTTCAGCCAGCTTTACAAGCAGTGCATTTGTGCCTCAGTGCAGCTTTACTGGACATTATCCAGACAAGTCAGTTCTTTCTCCAAGGTTATAGGTAATAACAAGGAACTACCTATAAATCAACCAAACAAGCTTTAAGAAATCTACAGCAAATAAATTGATGAGTTATGTCAGCAGTGATCTTATTGGTTCAGATAATACTCTTTTCCCAGACTCCTAATTTCCTGTCATGAGAAAAGCATTGTATATTCAGTGTATAACAACCAGGGCTGCTACACTGCCCTTTCCTTTTCCATTTCCACAGAGGCTTATAAGATTAATGAGAGGAAAAAAAACAAACAAACAAAAAACAGTAGAGCAAGCAAATCAGGCAGCATGAACGAGTCAAACACATTCAGTATATTCCTCGCTTACTGTCAGATCAGGTTACTGAAAATCTGGCAGCTGACTTCCACAGCCAAATTATAATGAAGCAAAAAAAAAAAAAGCCTTTATCCTGGTAATGGACATTAAATGATAGGATAGCTAATTTAGTGGAAATTATTGGCCTATAAAAGTGCAGAGAAGCAAGACCAAACCTAGCCTAGCTAAAGAGCAGTAGTAGTGTTTTTTTGATTTTCCTAGTCTGAGATTGTGCTCACATTTGCCTATTTAGGAATGATCATTTTCACTTGTAAACTACACTCTACTGACAGAGACAAGTTTAATTCTCTGTATTTCACCCATTTCAGCATTCATTTAGATTTTTACTCATTATAAACACTTTTTGACTTAAAGACACTGTACTATTTTGAGCTGCTTTTATCAGAATTCTAAGCAAAGATAGACTTAGAGATTCAAATCTAGAAAAGTAGAGTTGAAATTAAAAACATTTATCTTCTTAAAGAATTTATACATCTGTGATAGGATAGAGAGAGAGACAAGAAAAAGGAACCTGTACATAACCTTAACAGAAGAACAACAGTTGCTCACTCCCTGAAACAGTGACTTGACAAATAATAACAAAGATTATGTCCACCAGTGGAGATAAGGGAACTTAGAAAACCAAAGCTTTCCTCAGTCTTCACTTCACATTTCCTTTTCATGGATATTCTCACCATTTCTCCTCTATTTCCCTCTGCTCCTGTCAGTAGCCAGTTTCTGTGCTCTGCAGTAACAAGAGCTCTGTTAATCGTCCTCCAGTGCCTGCCTGTTCAGCATTGCTGCCCCTTGATTGGTGTCCCCCAGTGCTGTACCCTCAAAGCAATTAGCCAGTCTGCTAATTTCACCTTCCTCTGAGGAATGTGTTTTATGGAGGAGAATCACTGACTCCTACCACATAAGATGTGGCAGCTTTGCTACATCCCAAACCAGCATCACCACCTGCTCCACCAGTGCTGTGCAGCTCAATGTGAAGAGATATTAAGAGCTGGCATAAAGTGCTGCCAAAGCAATTTGGATCAAGCCCAGTTTTCAGGCCTTAGCATTTCCTGCAAATATCTCCTCTCTCTAAAAATCTGAAAGTCCAGATTTTGGGCTGTCTTAACTTCTGCTTTGCTACAGAGAACTGCATAGGCTGCTTGGAAACTGGGGCGGTGAGACCCAAAAAGGGATGTGGATGACAGCACCAGATAGGGTGGGAGAATTGACCAGGATAACCCTTCTCCCATGGACTCATGTTCTCGACACCCTGAGCCAGTAACAGAAATGAGAGATTAACTCCACCTTCCTATTTTTTGATCTATCATCACCCCATTGATAACTTTATATCTGGAAGACACTTTCTCCAAGAAGACATCAAACACACAGCACACCAACACTGTGGAAGATCCCCATTTTTCAATCTGTTCTGCAGCATTCAGGCCCAGGACATCACACTGCTCACCCCAAGACTACTTCTGTTCAGGAGGAGCTTTTCCTTCTCATTCTTTAAACCACAAACTTCATGAACACCCTACAATTTTCTGCAGCACTGTAACTGGAAATTACACCTCAAAAAAACAGTTCTGGGACCCAACAAGCGTCAAGTCTCGGTGTGGAAGCATTAGCTCATTAGCACACCACTGTAATGAACCATTACCTCTGACTGGAGCAATAACCAATTGCACTACTTTCAGTTGCAACTCCAAACTGACTGGAATTGCTGCCTTTCCTTTAACCTGGTTATTTAGTTAAGATGGACTGACTTTTCTTATGTTTCATTGAAATTCTCTGAGCTAATCCCAGTGTCTTGGATGATCAAGCCTTGACCTGAGTCACATACTCTAGTTCACATTCTGAAAATAACAACAGTGCATCAGGACAGCTATTAATGCTGCACATTTGGTAGATATCTACCCCCTCCTTTCTCTCCACCCATTGCATAAAAACACACATGCTCCATAAAAGCACAGATTTAGAAAAAAGAAGTCTTTTACTGTCGGTTAAACCAATGAGACAACAAGTAACCAAGAGGGGAAAAGAATTCCAAGCAACTGAAAGAATTAGGCAACCTACCTAATGAAAAAAAGACACCACAAAGTTGTCACAGTGCAGCAGCTACAGGACAGTGACACTACACACAAGCTCTTCTAATGAGTCAGGCTCAAACTCTTCTGAAAATGCAGAGAGCACACAGGTATTGGAGCCCAGATAACACCCTTTAAAGACAAGTTATACTCAAAACCAATATATTTGAGAGATATTTTTGTATAGTAAATCTTATTGATTTTTTTCTTTTACAAGACAACCCCATGAAGTTTGAGGTTATTTTCTGCTTCTTATCACGACTGCTTTGCTATGTAAATCCAGTTTGAAATTTTGCAAGGAAACATCTGCTCCTAACCTGGTGTTTCCCCTCAGTAAGTGCCAATTCATCAAAACCAAAGTAAGCAGAAACATACCAATTGAATATACACAACACACACTCCTTCCGTTGATATTGCAACAAGAGATTAAAGACTCTAGTCCAGCAAATTATATGCATGTGAGAAAGTCATTTAAATTCAATTTTTCCTGCTTAAAAAGTGTAAAAAAAACCACAAAACTGACTCTTTCATTAGCAGGTTTCTTAACTATGCTAATGAGCATCACTACATAAAAGATTTAGGTAAGTGTTTAAAATTAGCCATGTATTTTAATGCATTGTATTGTGGATTTCAGAGTGAATCAAATACTCCCATGAGAGAGGAAAGGGACACATTCCTTACTTTACTACACTCCTTGCTAACAATTTAATATAATGTGTATAACATAACACTTAGATCTAGAGCTTTCAGACAAGCATTAACACACTTTTCCAGAACATAAAAAAATATTGCCAGTAACAAGCCAGGAAATTGAGTCCATTGTCAATAGTGTATCTACACAGAAAAAAAAAATCTCAGCCTTAAACTATTTTATGACTTCAGTTGGTACAGATCTATTTCAAGTAACAAAAGTACAAGGGAGTGTTTAAATGAGCATCTTCAGAAGGATAAGTCTCTGCGATAAATAAAGCCACACATCTAGACCCCCATGAAAAATGAACTGCTGTCAAGCATGACAAATGAAGTGATCTGTCTCATGGAACTGCTCTGCACCATCCCAAAAAAGAGATCAACAGCATAACTGCTGAAACCATACTCCACTACAAGTTTAGGAAATCTCCAGACATAAGGAATAACTCAAAGAAGAGATAGAAACACACAACAAAAGAGAAAGAAAAACAGATAATGAGTTTCTGAGCATATGCCCTTAGCCAGTCCTGCAATAGAATCTCAGAAACACCAAAAGCTTGGTTCAAATTCCACTGGAGTCAATGGAGAAGCTCCCTTTGGCTTCAATGGTGTCTAATTCAGGCTAGTACTGAATATTCTGCTCCTCAGGGTTTCTGTCATTACTAAGTACTGATTTTGAGAACACTTGTCCAAGACCCACAAGTTACACAAGTTAAATAAAAAGTACAGTTCTAAGACAGTAGGTATTAATGCTTGGGTTTCGCAAGTCATCTCCTTGTGTGACTTCTCACATAACATAAGCCATATCTAGAAAAGTCTGAATAAGCCCTCACAGAATTTCAACCATGTTTTTCAGCTGATGCCACTGTATTTTGCAAAAAGTGATTCAAAGTGCCCAGGCACAGACATTTGCATATACCACCTCAGGCAACAGCAGCTGGTGAGCATTTCAGTCACACTGCTGATTTCTATTTTGAAAAATCTGACAGCAAAGGGGTTTGTTATACATTTATCTAATCAATCAATAGTGGGCATTCAGATATGGAAGCTGTCAAACAGAAAACATAAATAGAAGTGTAACTGCACTTCATTATAAGGTCTCATCAGACTTATTGATGCTATTTGAATGAGTGAATGCACTCCCCTCAGTATCCTGGTAACAGCAGCACAAAAACTTGTTCTTGAATTTGAGATAAGCCTTTCCCACACAGAAAAGATTTCACCTTGGAAGAAGGTAATGGACTTAAAAATAGATTCTGCTGTACTGTTTAAAAAAGGTACAGTAAGCTCTTAGGTGTTTACAGCACTTTAAAGTCTGGATGCTATTTCAGTTACAGTATCTCCATCACAGTGGAAGACTCATCCTCATCCTGAAAACTTTGACTGGGATTGCAGAGTGCAGTAGATCCATTGCAGCTACACACAGACAGTGATACATTTTGAGGATTTAGCAACAACTCTGGAAAAAATATCTGAAGTGGTCTGGAACTTTCCACACATAACGGGGTTTTAATCCTTTCTTCAAGCCAAAAAAAAAATTATTTTTAATCATCATGCAGTATTTTATTCAATAAATTGATGTAAACACCAAATTAAATTCTCTGCCAACAAATTAAAGTAAAAAAATGAAAATGTTTTGATAAAGAAAAGTTGGATAAGTCATGTAGGGCAAATACTTAGCAAGCAGTAGATTTTGGTGGGCTATTAAAGATTTAATTAATTGTCTATTCAAAAAGTGTACAATATTAAAACCATACGTAATTCTGAAAATAATTAAGGAAAAGGAAAATATAAAAGTCAGTAACATTTTCATTAAAAACAAATCCTTCCCATATAAACAGAATTAAACATTTACAACTAAACCACACAACACAGTATTTCCATCTGCACCAGTGGTCCTGATACAAGTGTTGTGAGCTTTGTCTCAGGCCCTATATGAAAAAAGAAAAAAATTATAACAAACTAATGCAAACTTTGAGTGCTGCATATCTAATTCAGATAAGAATTTGACTTAAAAAGAATTGGCCTAGGAAAGGTCTCATTTTGGAGATAGCTGCTTTCAAATGGAACTGCTTGGCCTTGAAGGGCTGGGACAAGTTGAGTTTGTCAAACGCTCCAGCAGGAGATGGTGCTCCTGGCTCCATTCACTTTCTCTGGAGCTCATTTCTTCAAAAACGGAGAATGCCAGAGTAATAATATGTCCCAACCCATTGTCCCTCCACAGCAGCTCACAGAGGTGAAGTTGTACGAGACAAGCAGCCTCATAGCTCACACAGCTTCTACAATGACAAGGAAGGGTCTTTAAAATGGCAGGGGGTTTTGATTCTTATATAAATACTGTTCCTTAATACCCACAATCTGTTGGCACTGATCAAAAACTTGATTAGACACAAATGCCATTACCATAATGTTAAGGGTGATGTAAATAAAAAAATAAGTAAGAAGTCCTTCAAATTATTGGTATTTTTACTTCTGTCTTTTTTCTTGTTGGATTTCTCCACCAGTGGTTTAAAATCTCCATGTGTAAATACTCTTGAGGAGGGAGGACATGGACTCAACGCAGTTCAGAGCTGTGTTCTCGAGTCTGGTCCAGCTGGGAGAAATGTGGCAAAATATATAGGGACAGGAATGATGGAGTGCCCAAAGATAGAACATTAATGATGGAAAACAACAAACACAGGGACTGCATGGTCTGGGGGACAGCCTCTAAAGACCCAGGGACATGACTGACTTAACAATGTATGGGGTTACCTGAGAGCAGGGGTCCAATCCTGAACCCAGGACAGGACCTTACCTGTCAAAGGTCCCAAACCAACAGAGAACCAGAACCATGGCCTGTTTTGGAATGATCCCATGAGCATCCTTTTAGAATCCTGCCTCCCATGGTCTCAGGTTTATGATTTCTGTATAAGCTACCTGGGCTAAGGTACTGTCCACCCGAGCTACTTCAGTTTCCACATGTACTAAGAAAACTGCATTTATCAAACTAATGGCAGACCATTTTCAAGTTTAATGCATATCTGTCTATGCTTGTTAAAATAATTACCTGGTCTTCTTATCACTTAATTGATCATTTACTCCTCAACAGGAATATAAAGAGTTATGAGAGCCAACACTTAGAAACTAAGTCTCAGATAACCCATCTTTTTTTCAATGCCTTAAACTGCTCTATGAGCAAAATATATCAGAACACCACCATTAAGGGAACAAATTTTGCCACCTCTAACTATTGAGAGATTTCTTTTATGTTGTTCATTAGCAGCAACTACCCACATCACAGAGTAATTCAGTAAGACAACTTCCAGTGGTTTTTGTACTAAACACCTTCGGTTTAGAACAAATACTCTGCTGCGGTCACAAGCAAAGTATTAGACTTAATTCAAAGTGTTGCACAAAAAGAATGAAGGAGCTTAACTACAAGCTTTGCTTTTTCATCCCTTATAGCTTCATTTCTGACCTCTATCTACTGGAGAGAAAATCCAGGTTAGAAGGAAGTGAATGCAAGGATGAACTGCCAAGGCACAAACAGAATCCAAAGGCAGCAGCCCCTTGGCTCTCCTCAGGAAGAGCAGAGAGCACAGGCAGAAGGAGAGTTGTGCTGCTGAGGTATGTGTGGCTCTTCAGATTAACTGACAACTCGGCCATGCTGCCAGGATCTCCATCTCATCACTTGAGATGTGTGATAGAAAAGCAATAATAGCTGGATAGGGCCGGGCCAAGCAAGGCTCCTAAGCTGTACACGCACATCTGAGATGCTCACCAGGTTGGTCTCATAATCCTCTGCCCAAAGACCCACCTGGGGGAGGAAGAAGCCATCATTTAACTCATGCTAATTATTTCTAACTTTCCTGTCTCTTGAATGTACATAATCCACTCTCTGTTTAAAAGGGAAGTGGTCACAATTTAGCACAGAAACATATATACGTGTCTATACATATATATGTGTGGTTTTTTGGGTTTGTTTTGTTGGATTTTTTTTTTCTTTCTAATGTCGTCCAAAAACAAGGGGAAACACCAGTCCCTTCAGTAGCTATTGGTAGTGATCCATAACAGCCAGAAACTGCTAAAGAGGTAATCACTTCAAAAAACTACCAGATTTATCAAGACCTGATTTTGGGCAGTTGGCCTTGGCTGCCCAGAGTTCACAGATAATTCTTTCTGTGCTCACAGGCTTTGTACCACAAAACTACACAGCTGATCTGTAATCCTCATTTCTGCCTTCCATATATCCTCTGTATCCTCACCTTCCATATATCTTCATCCATCCTCTACTAGCAAAATAACTGCCTGTAAAAGATCTGCCTCTTTCTGCAGACGAAAAACAGCCTAAATCATGCTCTTGTTGTCAGCATTTTATTTCAGGATACAGAACTCAAAAAAGAAAACAAAAAAGCTTTTATGACTACCACATCTGAAGCATGGGCAGGGAAGGAAACTAATGGTAATACTGGGAAATTCCCTTTCCAGATCTCTTGGAATTAAACAATGTTCCCATTGGATCGGCTGGGTAACTAAGCCATCCCCTCACTCTAGACTGTAATTCTCTGGCAGGTTCCTGTACCCATTGAACAATATGCAGATCAATTTCTTTTCTTTGAACAAAATATCCTGGAATGGAAATCCATCACTTCACTTACGTACAATAGAAACGTGTTCAAAGGGAAAAGCCACCTGTTCCTAGCAGATGGCAAGTTAGCATTGAAAAGGATCACCTGTACTGGGAACCTCATTCTCTAATTCTGCCACCAAGAGGTAAATCAGCAATGTAAGTCACAACATAGCCTGCTGATTTAGCCCTTTTAGTCCAGGGGCATGCCTGTAGTGGACACTACTACTTGTCCATTCTCTTACACTGATGCCCATTCATCAAATTTCCAAGAAGTGTGCCAAGCCTGCAGCATGGCAAAACAAGCTTGGCTGTAAGCCACTGCATTTACACATATGAATGACCCTTGCTGAGGAACTTCAGTACTTGACACAGTAACCCACTTCAGGATTTCCTTAAAAATACCCATAGTTTTTCTTGTCGCCTTTTGCCTTTGTTGTTACAAGGAAACTTCTAGAATCAAAACTGAGATTGATGCAATCACCGCTCTCATGCTTGATCTTAATCTGTAATGCCAACTGACAGTCGTGTGTGCAACAAAAATTGAAAGTAACCATGAACGATGTAAACATCATCAATCTTTAATGAGGTCTTAATATGTGAAGCTTGTACTTTTCTGTGAGTCAGAGACCATAACCCTTTTCCACCAATGTCCAGCCCACAGCAAGTTACAATACACCAAATTTTATTATTGCTATCAAAGCTTCAAGAAGGAAGGAAAGATTCTTCTGCACTTAAGGTACTTTCACTTTATTAAAAGGCTTTCTAATGTGAAAAACGCTCACAGTTACTCTTGCAGCAGTTGCATTACCGTTATTTTCACCACTCCAAGCACAAAATGAGATTATGAAGGGGGTTCAAGAGCTGGATTTAAATCCAATTCTGCAGCTTCTGAACGTGTGTTAATGTAATATTGTGGGATTTGGAGGTACAGACCTCAATATCTTAATCTACGGCTTTTTCAAACATCTGGGTCATTGGCAATGTCAGTGGTACTTTTATTCTAACTAAATCAAAGGCATAATCAGAAATAAAATCCCTAACCAGTTAGTTGTCTGCAAGTCTCCAAAAATACACTTACAGCAATGAATCTGTCTTGCTATGGAAGGCCTTGGTAGAGCAGCTTGTATTAACCTTTTCAAAATAAGAGCTACACTGTTAAAAGCAGAAGCTGATGTTTTCAAGTCTATCTGAATGACTTTGCAAGAACAAGGACTAGAGAGAGCAGAAAACAGAAGCCAGTCTCAAATTACCACAATAAACATCTGCCAAGACTGAATTCTATAAAGGCAGAGAAATCCTAAAAAACCAGATATGATTGTGCATCTGATTCCGGCACTGATAGGAAGGGCTGAACCTGGGCTTGCCGAGATGCAGCAGCCACGGCTGAAATGCCAGCTGTGGCTATAGAACAGCCTTGTGCTTGCCACCTGCAGGCTCCCTGCCAACTCAGCATCTCCCAGGTATAAATCCTGCACCTGGGTTCACTCTGCAGAGCCTCCTAACAGTGAGCAGGCAGCAGAAACAGAGCTCTCTGCTTAGACAAGTTCTTTCTGCCTTGCTTTGATAACATCCTTTTAATAAAGAACACTTCTGCCTCATTTTTGGAGGGAGGGGGCTTTCCTACCTGATTAGGAAGATTATCAGCAGCATCACTGGGTTCTACATCCAGAGACAGGCACAGAGTGGGAAAAGAGCATCAGTTCAATTATAATTGAGCTGTGGGACTATCACATGAATCACTCAACCACTGCAGACGTGGAATTTTGTGCAAATACTTCTAAAAGAAGTAAGCCACCATAACAATGCAAGAATACCTAAACTTCCTAATGTCAGCTAAACCACAAAACCCTGATAATTTCTATGAACACATAAAAATCCCTCCTTGACCTATCTCAAAGCACACCAAGTATGTTCCAAAGAGTAAAAGAGTACATCTGGTTCCTTACTCCCTTTTACTGCGCCTGGTTTTTATCCACTACTCTTCTCCAGAGCCTGGTAAAAAGGCTCAGTCAGGTAAACAGTCAGGCAGCCTTCATTGTTCATGTAATGCTCTATCATCTTGCTCCTCACTCTCTTTCCCTGCCTTTCCTCTACCACTGTTGCCTTCTGGAGGCTGACCTAGAACAGAGACAAGAGCAAAAAGATAAAGCAGGGATTTATTAAAAGACCTCCATGGGCACACCTGGGCTGCACAAGAGCCCAGCTGGGCTACACCAAACATGAACCCCAAAATGGTCACAAGAGGGACAGCTGATCACAAGGTCTCACACTTTTATAAGTTCTGATCCATTAGCATATTACAGTCAATTGTCAAACCAAAGCTTCAGGTTACGAAGATCCATCCTCCTTGTTTTTTCATCTCACTTCACCACTGTTTTTGTTCTTGTGCCTGAAAGTTGTCCTTGA
>JAWWMU010000013.1:18451810-18467309 GCA_035048155.1 Cinnycerthia olivascens
GAAGGACATTAAGGGAAACAAAACCTTCCCCTGCTGACCACTGTGATCAGCAAGGCACTAAGTGAAAGTAGAAACTTATCTTCCTAAAGGCACTAAAATAAATGGAAAATTAAAGTCAACATTAAATGCATGGCACGCTAGGGAAAATGGAAAGCCTTCCTGATTTCTCCTTTACAAAAAATCACAGAAGATGAGAGGATCTCTGGAGAGCATTCATTTTAACCAACACCTGTGCTCAGATCATGGAATGGTAAGGGCTTGATGGGGGCCTTAAAGTCCATCCAGTCCCAGCCCCTGCCATGTGCAGGGACAGTTCCCACACTCCCAGGTTGCTCAAGGCCTTATCCAACCTGGTCTTGAACACTTCCAGTGTTGGGGCATCCACAACTGCCCTGGGCAACCTGTTCCAGTCTCACCACCCCCACAGCAAAGAATTCGCTCCTGCCACAGATTTTCCCCTAGCCTGGCAGCTACCAGAGCTGGCTGCTGAGCACTGACCCTTCCTCTGCTCAGCCCTGCATCTGCCACCTCTGAACTGTCTCTGTTGTCTTTCTCTAATAGTCTGAATGCAGAAGATTACAAACCTGTATTCATTTTCTCTCAATGTGAACAAATATAATTTCCTTTATGCATAACCCAGCACTCACATATGAATGAAATATAAACCAGAGACTTCAGGTTAGACTGCTTATGTCCACCTACCACCAGAAATTATGAGAAGTACAACCTGTACATCTCTACTATGTCATACAGATAATTTCATCTCTAGACATTTCTGTATTGTAATTTCCATGTCCAGAATCCTGCTAATCAGTCTGCTCAATATTTCAAATAAAAGATTGCTTTTATTAAAGTCATGTAAAGATTAAAAAAAAAAAAAAAAAGAAAAAAGAAAAACGTGGGGGGAGTTATCCCAATTGGTCTCTTTTGTGTGGCACAATGCAAGTGTAATTCTGGAATGCCTTCCACCTACTCCATCACAGGTTTGAGTGGCAGCTGCTCCAGTAAAACAATAGCAGCTATGCAGATGCTGATGCCAGACAATAGCTTAACTCTGATGAACCACAGTTCAGCACAGTTACATTGTGCTCAAAATCTGATTGAAGTGGTAATATTGAAATATTGGAATGACAGTTGGAATGCTTTTATCTCCTTTTCTTGCTGTGTTTCTAAGTAACTTTATTACTTTACTTAAGTAGAAACTGACTGACCCTCCTATAGCATTGTAAAAAAAAAAAAAAAAAAAGGAGGGGGGATTACACAATGGCTTTACTTGCATTGCAAATCTCTTCAATGTAGATTTTCAAACACACACACCCATCTCAAGTGAGCCTCTTGATTCAAACTGATGTTTAAATACCTTTTATTACTTAGCTTTCTGAGACCAAAGAAAGCAGCAGTAGTTTCAGATCATGGACTTGACTGTGCAGAAAATACTTGAATTTAGAGAAAAGAAAACCTAGCAAAAGCTCTTACACCTCCGGGTAATGTCCCCCTCTAAATCTCTGTACTATCATTAATTGAGTCTCTTAAGACTAAAACTTTAAGGACATATGTCTGCATATGTACATATATTTATTGCCCCAAGTAGCAAAGAAATTATGCATCCACTACATAAATAATCTGCATTCAACAGCAAGAGAGCACTAAATACTAAAAACGTTTAAATATGTAGGTTTATCTACAATGTTCCTGTTGAATTTAGATCTGACTAGAGTTATCTCTGTGTTTTCACAGAAAAGATAATCTGGAATATTGAGTTACAGAAGTGTCAAATGCCACTTAATAATCATAATTGTGATGAAAAATCAAAGAGAGTGATTTGACATTCCTGAAGAACCCTGTATTTTGGTGGAAAACATCTTTCTTCTAATGTCTCAAATTCAGGAATTTTTAGGTTTTTTTCAGTTTGTCCATGTATTGGTTTTTTCCTTTATTTTGCTTTTTTAAGGTCAAATAATTAGCTTTTTCTCCAGACTTGGATGTTGTTTTTTAACATAACAGTTCTATTCAAACAAGACTTTGAATTTAGGACCTTCAAAAAACCTGACACAAATTAAACCACACACCTTTCCCTGATATACGTAATTAAAGAGAAGAACCTATATGCTCAAAGGAATTGAGACCCTCAGCTACCACCAAAACTAAAGGAATTTTAAAAATATGTAGGATTTAGTAATTTTGGGCCCACTTATCCTTTCAATCACTGATGAAGATAAATGAAGTCCTTTACTGGATCATGGACATCAGCCCGTGCTGGAGTTATGATCCAGGTCTCCTGGCATTCCCTCAAAACACACCACATTTCAATAGTACTTTTCCTTCTCATTATTAAAGAAATATATCCAGATTAAAATAGTTGAAGAAACTTGTACCCATGTTCTGTTTGATTAATGAAGATTCCCCAGAAGGATAAATTATGATGTACATAACATATGACGTTGTACAAGGCTGCACCAAGATTTTTAAAGCTTGAGTTGGTAGATAGGCACAGCTTGGCAAGGTCCTGTTACAGCTACTGTGATCTAACTATTAGGTCAATAAAAATCTGAGCCTCAAACACAACTTCTGGTTGCCTCAGGGCTCCTGGGTTCATTTACCATCAGATCTGGCTGCAGGTTCCACTCACTGCATTTGCTGAACAATTTACTTAGGTTTGATGCTGAAAAAAATTGTAGAAACAGACCGTGAGGAAGAAGGTTTAGTTATTAGGGCTATTTTTCATTCCTACTTTTTAGAAAAAAAACCCAAGAACTATTCCTAGGAACTTTTAAGGGTACATACTGTGAAAGAAAAAGGCAGCCAAGTAGCTGTGAAGTGCTTGCTTTACAAGCTTGTAAAATTATTGCCAATATTTGGATGTCCTGGAAAACAAAACTTTTCCTGATATGGACATTCCTAACAGCAGCAAAACCAGCAGTGCTATCTGAATTTGTAAGAAGCAATCTGATACCACACCAGGCTCTGTTCCCCATGCCACAAGACTGAGCTCCACATGTCATGTCTTTCACATACATTTGGGATGCACCATATGGCAAAAACAGCTTAGTGGTGGAGCTGGACTGCCCTTTCCTTCTCTCACACACAGACATTTTTCTCTTCTTTTTCCCTGTTATTTGTGGAAAGACACTACAATCCTCACACTACTGCATTCCTCACAGCAAGAATCCTGCCTGCTTGCAAACATCAACCAGTCTGTTAGCACAAAGAGGAAAAATGCAATAGCATCTGACTGGTTAAATAAATAAATGCCTTTGCCATAATTCTAAGTCATCCATTCCACGTGAAACTGCAGAGACCATCCTTCTGCTTGATTTATGATACCCTGTTAGGCACAGAATTACTTAGTAAAATCAGTTTGGCTTGATGTAAAATTCTGTCTCTTCACCAGGAGAAAAAAATTAATGTAAGCCTCACAAAAAGAAGACATTAATTTAGGAATAGTTGAGCTATCATTGACTTATCAAAATAAAGCTAGGGACATAAATCAATTCTACCGCCTGGACAGAGATAAATCAATAAAGCTCAGAAAGATATTATTGATTCCATAGCCATCACTCAAAGGCTCTTCATTTGATTCCTCAGCCATCTGTTTAATTGAAATGATAATTCTGATAACTTCTGGTGAGCCCTCGGCATGTTGACTTTGATACAATGTTATTCAATCAAATACAGATGGCTGTGACCTCCTGTCAGTGAGAACCCTAAATGTGTTATCCACGTGGATTAGACTGGATAGACACAGTTTGTTTTAAACAAGATGCTTTTGTCTAAACTTTTTCTTACATGACCCTGAGCAGGTGAGTCTTTTGTTCAAACCGTCCTCTAGTTCCAGCTAATTTCATCCCTTCAACTCACCAGTAGCTGAAGAGCAAACTAAACAGTTTAAAAAAGTGTTTGGGATTCATCCTTCAAACATCCTTCCTACCTTAAGTTCTGCACGGGGAATCATTTGTTTGTATCTACTCCTTAGGTTACACCTATTCAGCATAAAGACAGAAGCAAAGAAGCTGTGAAAAATGTCTTCAGTACACACATTTTGGTGGTTTTAGCGATTTGTTACCCAAAATCTAACAGAAGGAAAAATACTATTGCAAGCAAAGACAGTAGTGCATTAGGATGTGTGCATTAAATTCTATAAACCCAAGAAAAAGTACTACACAAATTTATGCTGTGACTCTATGGCTAGAATCTATAACCAATATTAATTTCTTCACTTTAGAGAGGTTCCTTGTCAAGTACTGAAATAAAGACTTGTGTTCTTTTCTATGACAACATACAAAGGAGTTATTTTCTGCTTTGTTCACAAAGCAAGACAGAACCCCTGGTGCACTATAGAATCTTACTCCTCCATCATTAAGCAAAACGCACTCTGCTGCACTGCAGGGATAAAGCAGCAACATATTGAACACCCTTCTTCTGGTGCTATAGTTAGACAGCAGAACAAAAATGCACATCAGAATCTGAGGGCATCAACTGAAAATTTTTAAGCTGTCAAGTGCATTTGGCACAAGCTTTCCCAAAGTTAACTTCCTCCTAAACTAGAAGAGCTCAAAGGCATAAAATAATACACATCATAATTAAAACACAAAGGTCAAAATTTTCAATTCTGCTACTTCATTTTTATCATACTGTAAGTACAGAATAAAAATCAGGGCTGCACTAGCCTGAAAACCAGAGAAAATAGATATATATTAAATCTAAAGGAGTTAACATCATAATACTTTTGCTGCATTCATGTATTACACCAGCACTGGGAAATATAGAATAATGTAAAGCAACACTAAGTTCTAGATTAATGGAATATATATAGAAACAGAGTATTTGACAGTGTAAATGTTGTCCTATTTCCAAAAAAAATATCTAACCTAAGTAAAAACTAAAGTATTCAATGTCCAGCTACAAACTGCTGCGTTGCACAAAATTGTACCCTGGCAGCACCTTCCTTAAAGAACCGGAATTTGTACTGTCTTTATTACAGTGCAGCAGAACAAAGTGGGAAAAGTTTTTCAAAGACAGACATTTGCTTAAAGAAATGACTTCTTAGTCTGAAGAAAGACACAGTGGTGAGCTCTGGAAGCAGCTGCCACTCCTTCAGGAGGACTCCTCTCAGCAGGCTCTTGGCTCTGCCTTCTACGGGTCAGCGCCTGCCTGAGCAGCCTTGGAGAGAACATCCTGGAACTCTCCTGGGCCTCAGGTTCTCCTCCAAGCACAAGAGCACCTGCTGTCTGTCAAACAATGAATTCCTTGTATCTGTGCTGAGAAACCCAGAAAACTGTGAAGCAGAAAGCTGTTTGGAGTGAGGGGAATTGTGGCTCACCCTTCGGCAGGCAAGAGAATGTTTGTGACCAAAAGTCAACTTGAGATTTCTATTTGCTTATGGGCTTGTCGTTCCTGCTCAGGAGGAAGTTACAGCCCTGCCTTCTCCCAAATCATTGCTGAGGACAATATATTCCTTCTGGGAAACATGAAGGAAAGAGTCCATGTGCACCTTAGGCCTTCCACTTCCACCAGAGCAGTAAATTGTGCTTGTTACACAAATTGTTACACAAATTCTCCCTTTCCATACCCATCCAAAAGTCAGAAGGTACCAAACTTTCACCGTATTCCCTAGAAGAGAACTGAAAGGGGGTTTGTTTATTCCCTGCAGGAAAAGGGCACTAGCCTGTTAGGAGGAACTCCAGCCTGCACTGGAGTCAGTTATTATATACTGTTGAGCTCATCTTACTTTCTTATGACATTGTCCACTGTAGAGCCCCATGTCAGCATAAATGGAAAATTATACTTTCTGCAAAGATCCTACATTTTAACAGCATTTCCTAGTGGCAGCAAACAGAGTTAGAGAAGAATTTGCTTAGAGAAGCAGGGACTGAAAAAACCTGCACGCTTTTTCACCCCCATTTTCAGTGTCTGTAACTGAAGTAACAACATTTTAGTGTATAATGCTGGCCCAGCACACCAATAAATTTCGTAGCTAGAGGGTAGATGATAACTTAGAACCATGGCACAAACTATTTGCAATACAGCTACTTCTTATTAACGTCAATTAATATGCTATTTACAACAAGCAATACACTTTGCTTATAGAGCTAAAATAACTAAACCAAGTCATGTAAGGAGGCATTTTTTTAGCAAAGAAAATAACCCTGAGGAATTTTTAATTCCAATCCTAATTTATGTGCCTATCATGATGAAAAAACTTCAAAGAAGTTATTTTTCCATTTATGAAGCCTATCAGCTGTCTATTACTGCCACAGTTTATGATTTTTAATACTGCTATAGTTCATCAGGGAATAAAGTGTCTCAAAGATGGGAAGGGGAGAGAGAACACTATATAATCAGTATTCTAAGTAAGTACCATTGTGTTAAATAGCCTTCTCACTCTCTTTGCTATAGAAAATTGAATTTGAAAAGCAAATACAGAGGCAGAGAGCAGCAAAAAATTGTTCTGCCTAGAATACAGAATGCAATCATACCCAATTAAAGTCAATAAATATTATTCGCTGGTGCAAGCCTAGGAAAGAACAATTTGTACAACAAACATTTTGATAAATAATTTTTCATATAAATTTACCTTTTTCTTTAGCTATCGATTACCATTAGAGAGCAGAAAATATTGACAGGTGCATGAAACCATAACGAGCTAAAATCAAGTTTCAGATAGAGTATCTCTAGTTTGTCTCCATGCTCAGAATTAAAGAGAAATGCTCAGGTTCTGCAATAGATTCTGTAACTGGCTCTACCATAGGGCTGTCAAGGTTGGCTAACCATCCAAGACATCATTCCCCTGTAATCTCCCTGAGAAGCTGTGACAGTGCAGAGATGCCAGTCTGAAGGGGATTTACCTCCCAGCCAGGTTCTGCTGATTACTAGGCTTCTGAGCCACCCTGGCTTCACATACAAAAAAAAAAAAAAAAAAAAAGAATCAGAGTAAAAACTTTAAATCACACCAGCTCATTGGCAGAGATTGAGGGATCAAGTTCTCTTACTGCCAAAGTCCTGAGCTTTACTCCAGTTTCCCCCTTTGCACCAGTGCCTGGGGACTGTTCATTCTCTCAGGATGAAGGGTCTTACAACTCAAAATTAAGGTAATAATGTACCATTTAAAATTATATTCCTTGTACAGACAATCCAGAATCTCTGCCAATTCATCTAGGGGAAAGAAAGCATCTTTTCATTTGTTATTAAAGGTTCACTACAAAACACTTTGAGACTACTAAACTAAAAATGAGTAAATTGATACAAGTTCTAAGAATTAAAAAAAGACATTATTGATGTGTTGAGAATGAATTATTATAAAGATTTCATAAAAATCATTTAAATGTCTGTTTTATAAACATTTTGAAGAAGTATTATGAAAATTAATCCAAGAATGTTGTGTCAAAGCAAAGTAATATTTTAAGTGGGTTAAACCCTTCAATTTCTTTTTCTATTTCACATGATCAGATGAACAGCTAAAAAGTCTAGCACCAAGCTAGTCTTTATAGACTGGGGGGAAAAAAAAAATCAAAACACACACCAAAAAATAAAAATAAATAAAAAATAAAAACAACCAACCCAGAAAAACAGAGAGGAAAAAACCAGAAGACATTACAGAAGCAGTGACTGTTGGAGGAACACACCACTGTACTGTTTAATGCAAATGTGGTCAAAACTTGTTTTACAGAAAACATTGTGATTCTGTCGGTCTGACCCTTTCAATGAAGGTTAATATTCTCTAGCCCTACACATGGGTCCTTCTCCTCTTTGCAACTCATCTGTCCCACAGGCCTGGTGAAGGAATTTGTAAAGGATTTTTGGCAATCTTTTGGAAAAGGCACTATCAGAACAAAAGAGGCCTGCAATTAATTTCATGGATGAACTAAAGCACAATGGGTTCTCATCCTACCCCTCTCCCAAAAAATACCTTCTACACCAAACATTTTGGCTGAGTCAGATAATATTCCTCCTGGATTATCCCGTGCTGGTCTTACAGCAACAGAGGAAGATGAGGTATTGTACTGCTAACAGAGTTGGAAATGCTAGAAGCACAGAGGGGCTTGGGGAGGAAGGGACATTTAGTACAACATCCCTGCAATGAGCCAGGTCAGCTTGGTCAGAGACAAGTGGCTCATTTCCATTTAAAGACACAGATTCTGAAGTTCCACCCCTACCACTCTGGTAAGGAATTGCTAGGGAGATTTGTGCTGCTTTTCTAAGCAGACCTAGAGAAATCAAAATCTATTCCTCCAGCTGCCTGATGAGTCTATTTGGCAGGTCACAACATTTAAATAAAGGCTTGGTGGTTTAATCTGTGCTTCACAGTGAACTTTCAGAGACACAGTAATCAAGGTATAACCAAGGCATTCACAAACCCTAGGATAGTTTACCAGTCTACTTAAATTAAATATTCATTTATTCAAGTCTTAAGCTTTCGGAAAGTTCTTATTAACAAGAGCAAACAATGCAAGTACAAAATTGTACTAAGAAATACTGATGAGATGGGGTCATTTTAAGATCTGTATCCTATTTAAATATGACCATTTCATGACCAAACTCTGGGGTTTAGTTCTGTCTTGGAAAACAGGTTCAGTATTACACCTAGGCAAGGCAAATGTCTGCCAATACAAAAATATGAGTTGTCATGAACACATTCATTTCACTGATGTGTATGGAATTACAGTTCTGTAAGAATACTTGAATTCCAGGCTGATATAATTACAGGATAGGAGGGAATATCTTATAGACACTGTAAAAAAATCCAAAGCATTATTTATTTACAAGTTTTATTTACTAATTCAGACACACCTCAGGTGATCAGATGCATCACATTCTACCGTAAAAGACAAATGAGGAATTGCTGTGGGCTTAAAACACTGGCACACAGAGCTTGGCTCTGTTCCTGCACTACAACAGACCTCTGACAGGTTACTGAATCTCACAGCAGGAGAGTAATTGGGGAATTGGCTAGCTAGAAAACAGTTCCATTGGTGGGGGAGGCAAGTGGGATAGTGATAACTTAGCCTTTCTTTTGCTCTATCCAGGCAGAATTGAGTTCATTGCAAAATTGTGCAAAGGCCAGAAGGACACACCCATGTGCCCCTAGATGGCCCAAGGCTTTGGCACTCGGCTCATGTGAAAGATGGAAGTTTAAATAATGTCTGATTTGAGCCTTGAAACTTGAGCTTAGCTTGTGTCACATCTTCATTACCAAATTCTGACTTCCTCTGGCTCTCCCTTTCCTAACACCAGCATCTCACCCCTTGATGTTGAGAGACAGATTTGTTTCAACAAAGCAATGATGAGAAAATACCAGGAGAAACCTTCTGTAATCACTGTGCCTTTGCCTGGTGTCTCTCCAAGAGGCCTCAGATGCCAAAAGACTACAAACAGAAAAAGATGTTCAACTTCTTGGTAGCATTATAAAATTTTAATTCTAAAGAACACTAAGTGTAGACACAGTAGCTATAATTAGGATGAGCCTACGTAGGATTTTCCAACTGAACAAGTCAAATCCTTTGGCTCTTGTACAAATTATATACAATTTAATGAGAGCTATGCTGGGCTGCATTAATTATCAGAAGGTACAAAACATGATACAAGGTTTGCTACATGATTTTTAAGCCTCAGTGTCTGAGACTTCTCATAAACATAAGGCCTTCCACTGAGTTCTTTTACAACAGCTTATTCAACAGCAACAGTCTTTTGAGATTCAAAAACTGATTTCAGGATTGATTTTTAAATTTTTGGCCCATTTACAAGATTATTTCCCACAATGTCTCTTCATCTCTGAGAATCACAGCTCTCAGTGAGAGAAACAAAATCCAACTCAAGTTTTTGTCAAATGCTGATTAAAGTACCCTTGATCCCCATACCTCTCAGAATTATGCTGTCATTGCCCATAAATAGACAGAGGCTGACTAAATCATGCTTCCTAAATCTCTCCAGACCTCTTCAGGGAGCACCCTGATACAATTCAGGCTGGTCACAAACAGTAGAAAGAACATTGGATTTAAAATTCAGTACCTCCTGAGGGAACATACAGGTACCTGAGTGCCCAGATTTTCAGTTAGTAGCTTCCCAATATTAAGTACATTTATTGTAAGTAGTGAATAAGCAGCATAAAGTATAGTAACCAAATATATCTTAAACTCCAATATGATTTCAAGGCCAAGCCTAGCAAAGGACATGTGAAAGTTCCTCCTTGGAAAGTAATGTCCTGGAAGTAGAAAACCATACAGAAAGTTGTGTTTATTTGGGGGCTAGTTTAGGATATGGGGGTTTACATTCTTTCAGAAAATTTGTTAGGTATGCAATATTGAGTATGCTAGAAGGCACACCTTACAGGAAAATTTTCTCCTTTTTTCTTGGCAAAGAAAAATAGGAAGTTGGTTCATCCTTTTGAAGAAGCCCCATAACTTTGCAAGTGAAGAATTTATGCTTGGAGAAACACAAACAATCTCCCAGAAAACAAAAGCTGAATGTGCACATGTGACACTGGCTCGTCTCCTCTAATATTGTCTATATTTCCATAATTACACACCATGTTTCAAAGAACACTACCTGTTCTGTGCCTTTCTATTTCCTTGGATAAGAGTATAGTGTCTACTGCTGGGTACTATGCTGCTTATTCAAGACAAACAGAATTCATTAGAGCTGTTTAAACAAAAAGAACATGGAGATCAGTTTTTACCTACAGCTTACACAAAACAAAAAAGGTGAAAAATTGCAGCCTTTTGTCACCTACCTAATTTTAAGCCCAAGTTATGAAGGTTACTCTGCTGTTAGCTGAATAGAAACCTCACTCTGTGACTCTTAACTAAATTATTAAAATAAATGCCTTAAAGGAAAAGAGATCTTATGATACAAAACATTTAACTTATTAAAAATATTCTGGACTATTATTATAATGCAAATTATATGAAAACACAGGAATTAGAAAAAAATTAGAAAAAGTGTGGCACCTTAATTTCTATAAAATGGATATCATGCTATATCCTCTACTGTTTAATTTTGCCTAGTCCTAATGTTTGATAGTGTAATATGCAACTTAATATTTTCACAGCAAGAAAAATTTGTGGATTATTCTTTTTTCTTGATTTGGGGCAAGGCCTGACACCTGTGTACTGGAAGGTTCCTGGGAAGCAGGCAATGGCACAGAGCTCCCCTGCCAGGGACATCCTGGGGAGAATTCAGTCAGAACAGAGAGGCTGTGCCAGTCAGGGATGCTTGGCAGGGCTGCCCATAATTCCATGATCATTATGTTCTGCAGCAGCACCTCTTGCCTGCAGCCCTGGTTATTAAACAAAGGCTCTGGAGCAAATGGGAACTGTGATTCTTTCAATTTCCTATTCCAGGAACACTCAGCTGAAGAATTAAACAGCCTTGATACCAGTACAAGCCATTTCACTCAGCATCCCTGCACTTCTGCAAGGCCTGCTCCTTCCCTTATTTCCTCTCTCATGCTCCACCACCACTGCTCCCTGTTCCTGCCAGAATACTTCATGGTCCCCCTTCCCCAGCTCAGCCCCACCTTTTGTTTTTTTCCACATAACCCTGACAAAAACCAGAGCCTTCAGGGGCACCTGCCTACCTCTCTGAAAGGACAGGACAGAAGGAAATATGTCATGCATAATAAAACATTCAAATTTAATTTCATAACTCCCTCTTTGTTATTCTTGTTTTGACCCATTTGCAATTGATATGTGCAAAATATTTAAATCAAGATGTTTATGGAAACAAATACAAAAATAAGATTCTTCCATAACACAGAAACAAATCAGTGTGAGATGAATTTCTGCAAATAAACTGAGCATGTGGCCTCCTCACATTACAACATCTGGAAAAAAAACTCTTTTCTAAGCTCTTCTGAATGTCCTGATCATTATTAAATATGCCCCTTTCTCCCACCATGCCACCCTTGCCAGTCCTTAAAAATTCTATTTGCTAAATTTTCCTTTTCTTTGGTCTGACAAACATTAGTCAAGGTGGATTATAGATTATTTTATTCCCTTCTTTTTGAGAGACTTTCCTGCTGGCACATGACTGATGTAATAATGTTGTTGGTCTTAAAGCTTTAAGCCTCTAGAAAACACTGTAAAAAGAAACATCTACTTTCAAAAAGTTGTGTTTAATAAAAAAGAAAAGGAAAAAGGGACTATCTGAAGGGCTAAATTGAATGCTGAGATACAACCCATCCTCTGAGAAGCTACAAAGCTGGTGTCAATCAAACAAGAGAAGGCAGAAAGGAAAAAAATACATCTAGAATGTTAATAAAAACACATATACTGCAATGAGAAAATACAGCAACCACAATTATTATCCAGCTCTGGAAGGAACAAGTTCTCATGCTCACACTCCTGAGGATTAAGGCACTAAGGGGCCTGTCTGTGAAGTGCAGTCCTTGCTGTGCCCTGACAAAGGGGCAATGCCTTTCCCTTGGATTTGCAGTTATTAGCACTTAGCAGCAAATGGCCCAGGTGGTTAATCTTTGCCTTTCATTATGGTCTGTGTGATGTGACAAGGAGGAATGTTATCATCATTTAAATACAACGAGGATTATGTGAATGATGGGGTCTTTGAAGGGCCTTGAGAAACTTCTTTATAATGGAAAACTTCCAAAGGCTCCTAAAATCTGCTCCACCTATAGAGCCATCACTCAAGATGGTAAGATATGGCATCCTATACTTATAAAGAGTTTTAGATTAGTTATAAGTAACAGAAAAAAATACATTGATTATCTTTCAGTTTATATGTTATGAAAGATGACTTTGTGCATCAGTCAAAGAACTTTAGCAAGCTGTTAGAAAGAGTGAGACCCAAATCTTTAGTTGTCACTCTTCATAGCTTTAAACTCTACTAAAAATAAACACAAAGTGTTTAGAAATTAACACAAAATGCTTCAAACTACCCAGTAGAATTAGGCTGAGTTTTGAGTTCACTTTCACTTTTTTACCCTGGAACAATATTATTGCCAATGGGGCTGGCTCTGGTCTGCAAGTTGGGAAACCAGTCATGACACAACCACAAACAGAGACGACTTGCAAAAATATTCTCGGCTTCTGAATTGATGATGTCCTTCATTCTCACCTAAAGCCCTCAAAAGTACAGATCCAAATTGCTAAAAAGTAACTCAATGTTCGTAACTCTGCCAAATCAGGCAATTTCCCCCCAGACAAAAAAAAAAATAAAATAGCCATTTGAAGTCTAAAGCTAAATCTGGCAATTTTTGGAACGTGAGTAATTCCTGAGAACCAGGAAGAAAACACAAAGAAAGGAAGAAAGCAACCAAAAAAAAGTTTTGGAAGGCAAACAAATAAAAATTTGATGCCAGTTGACATGATCCCTCAGCAAAATAATGGAAAAGCTTTTAAGAGATACATATTAAAAATAAGTAAAGATTAATAATGACAGCCAACACAGCTTTATAGCTCTCTTTCTTGGTCAGACCTGCCTTTTCTTCAGGAGAACATAACACAGACAATAATTTAACTATATATAAAAATATTGTAGCTACCCTCAAGTGCTTCACAAATTTCAGATAAAATTACTGGGACATGTAAAGGTAATTTTTACTAAACTTAAAATAAAACCAAATTCACTTATTTCTGAGAGCATGTTGGGGATTAGGGGGAGGTTAACCTAAAAGATTTTAAAAAACAACTAATCATTAATACACAATCCCATAAGAGCATTTAGTCAGTTAAATTTGAGTCCTTCATTAATCCATTTGAGCAACTCTCCCACTATTGTACACTCAGTAGTCTGGACCCAATTCTTTCCTTTCACAGTCAAAATTTGTCTCAGTCCACTTTGTCTTATTACTGGGAGGTCTTTCAGTAGTGTCTATGAGTCCATTTTCATTTTTTATTTTAGAAACTTTCTTTTCACATTTTACCATACTGAGGTTGATCCAGGACTGATGAAAAAGAAAGTCTTTTCAAATTTCAGTGATTTTTTTTTTTTCCTATTTAAAAAGCATCACTTCACATCAAGTATGTGTGTAACACAGTACTCCAATGTCTCCCATATGGTTTTATAATTAGCCTACTCTACCAGAATGAGCAAAATATATTGCAGGCTTTCAGCTACTTAAGAATCTGCTGTCATCAGAAGTTAGGCTAACCTCTGAATAACTCCTTTTTGCCAGCCAATAGTGCTTATAAATTAAAATTGAAGCTGCATTTAAGATCTGATGAGACTTCTGACTATTTGATTCTTCCACTGCGAGTTTTATTTTCTAAATTTCCTTTACTCTTTTCAGCACATCATTTGGAGATTAATCAAGGAAATTTGGTAGAAGGCATTGGCCTTCTTCAGTGTCTAAAATCAATATGGGTACTCTTAGTAAGAGCCTCCACAGGACACATTTACAGCTGCAAAATGCAGGTCCACCAGTCCTGTGAATCCACCACAGGGTGAGTCCTTTCAAGAAATTATGTCTTCTCCTTTACTAATTTAATAGACACTAGAACAATAAGAAAGTTTTACCTTGTCGACACCACCACATACCTTAGCGTGAGAAATCTGACAAATTCCATGTATCTCATTAATCAGAAGATAGTGAAAAGCATTCAATAATGGGGAAAAAAATACGATACCAGATGGTTCCTCGAAGCACAAAAACTAGGAAAAATGAAAGATGAGAGCTGAAGTGAGACAAATTTTCCTAGAAAAATTTCTTTTCTAAGTAGCAGTTTGGAGAACTAGGCATTGGAATAATTTCTTAGTACTGAGGGAGAATCTTTACTATTCAAGACTGCACAAAGAGAAGGGAGAAGCCTGGAAGATGTTCAGTCCTTTACACTCAGTCACCACAACTCTGCCACCCACTTCTGCTTATCTCTTAAATAAAATGTATGGCTAGCAATGACTTTATACAATGCTACTCTCTGTCCTTTTCATGGTAGAACTTTGAGACCTAAAATTTACAGATTACTCTAAAACACTGAGACCAAAACTGCCTGACAGCCAGGTAAGGGTTGTGGGTAGGTTCTGTTACAAGCTTCTTAACCAGAGTTCTGACTTCATGGAGAACAAGAGAAAACACCAAACAAACCTTGTCTTCTTTTTTTTTTTCCTCTTTGGAATAGTTCTTGATTTGGGGCCCAGATCAGAATTATTATTACTCCATTGCCTTTGAATTTGTGCAGAATTCATTTAAAATATTCCAAGCAAACACTGGGATAGCAGGGTTAAAGAGGGCAGAAAAAATCTTTTGGCAAGTTCCCCGTGCTTTTAGGGTGATTAAACAATCATCTAGATGACAGATATGTGCACATGTATTGCTATTCTCCTACAAGAGGTCAGGCTCTTCAGCTGCTCCTGTTATCTTTACCTGTATTCCTGATCCACATAAAATTACTTTGGAATACACAAAAAACCAGACAAAAATTATGCTCCTGTTTTTTCACATCAGGGTAGAATTGACCCTCTCACAAGACCTTTTCTCATAATTAGAATTTGACTTTTTTACCATATACTAATAGCAGCCAAAAGAGCATTTTCCTAGTGCCACTAT
>JAWWMU010000013.1:18467409-18485868 GCA_035048155.1 Cinnycerthia olivascens
CAACAGGTCCAAAACCAGACCCTGGGTTCTGACATTCCTGACACGCAGATGTGTGTGACTGTGGCCCAAACCCTGCAGCAAGAACCTGCCAGACCACCACAACTCTAACAGGTCAAACCTGGAATTAAGAACCTAAATATTCAAAGTTGTGGGAAAAACGAATCTAAGCTCATTGGTAGAATAAATGTTTGTCTTTATAGAGATATGCAGCAGAACAACCTTATCATTAAACCTGTTATTCTATCACATAACAAATTTACCCTAATTGAGAATTCCTTTGATACTAGGAATTGTTCTACATGGAAACAATTAAGCTACTAGCTGGAGTAATTTAAGGCAGTCCTGAGACTAATCTCAACAGCATCAAGGACTAAAGATTGCTCTTGCTCAAAAGTACATTAAGTCTATTTGACATATTTGAAAGTTTAGCCTACAAATGACTTTTATATGCACCAAGAATCTCCAAGAAGAAAAGAGTTAATTATTTTTGCCCAAGTCACTATACTGATAACTGTGTTTTATTAGTAGTAATAGACCACAATCATTTGTGACCTGTCCAAACAGCTTATTAACTGAAAGGAGAAATGTTAGACAGGACACAAAGCTGCTCTATTGATTTTTGAATCTTTGCTTTCCTCTTACAGCTTCCAGAAGCTATAGAAAAAGCATGGAATTAACTGGGAAAGAGACCATTGTAATTAGTACCATGTTTAATTTAATTTTTTCCTCCAGTATTTAAGCAGATAAATTATAAGTTCTCACAGACAAGAAGATATTTTATCCATAAAAGCATTAAAATTGCTCATATTTTTACCTCGAAAACAGAGAGTTCAGCATGAGTTAAAATAGAACTTGGAATTAGTTGAGCCTTTTACTGACTTTGAAAATTGCCTAAATAATTAGATACTATCTAGTAAGTAAATAAAGGATTAAAAGCCCTGCTTGTTTCCATCTTTTACAAAAGCACAATTACAATGGATCCACGTCTATAAGTTTTCTCACTCTCACCTCTAACACTCAAATATTTATCATGCCAGCTCACATTTTCAGCAGCACAGTTCCCTTCAGCCTGTCCTGATTCTCAGACTGAAGCTCAGTGTCTCAGGGGAGGCAGCAATGAGCAGCCCAAGCTGAGAATCACAGTGCAGTGAATTCTCACACCAGCCTCGCTGTGTTTGTGCTCAAAGGGTCAGATGAACTCCTGGACCTGTAAACATTTTGGCATCTCCAGATACAAGTGAACTCTGGTCCAAAAACAACATCCTTCCCCAAGCATTTGGACACTAATCTGTGAAGTCAAGTTGCCATATCCTACGTAAATACATTGGCAATCCAAAGCTACCAAGACAAGGAAGAAGAGAAAAAGCACTTCAATCTTGAAGAGGGAGCTGGGCTCCAATTGCCACCCAGCTATTAAGTGATCTTGGTGCCAGATCGTATGGTATCCATATGTTTTCCCACAGTTAAGAAGTACAGTAATGCCAAACTTCTTTCCAAAAAGCGCTTTGAGAACAACTGATGAAATGTCAGTATAAAGGCAAAATGTTTATTATTATTACAATTACTTGAAAGTAAATATGGCCCCTTAAGATATATTTGTTCCTGTTCAGGAACTTGAAATTCTTGCAGTCTACTGCCAAATCTATGCCACCTGGGTTTTGTTTTATTTATTAAGGAAGAGTAGGTATAAGAGGATTTAAAATAAGACATTTTCCACAGTAAATAACAGGCACAATATAGTGCCAAATTTATAAAGACCTAAATTTCTGACACTTCTAGGTAACATTAAGGAGGCTTGGCACAAGAAGGAGCTACTTTTAACAAAGAGAATCCATTGGTCAGAAAACAGAGTGCTTTCATTGCTGGAAGTCACACCCACAGCTCTTTCAGCTGAAGTCCTCCTACAGCAAAACACACTCCCTACAACACCAACACCCCACTGGAGTGCTGGGAGCTCTTCCCAATAGCTCCAAAGAGGCAGCAGCAATCACTTGTATGAGTTAAGCAGTGATTACCTTTGAATGGGAAGATTAACCCTCTTGGACCAATTATTAGCACCATCTCACACAAGAACCCATTTACAAAACCTTCTGCCTCTCCCAGAGAGCTGCCACAATCAGCCCCTGAATCTGGGGGCCTGGCTTATAAATGTGTTCAAAGCTTCCAAAATAAAGATTGACAGTTTTTCTTTATAGGTTTTGATCATGTGTGAAAATTTCTGCAAGAAAATGAGCTGTTTTAAATATATGCCACCAGTCAGGTTCTTTTCACCAGTCATCATTCTACTGTGGCTTAACACAAGTTGGTTTGGGAGCCTAGTTCTAATCACCTTTGCTCTAGAGAAATCCAGAAAAAAATTATAATTTTTCAAAGGAAAAAGTGCTATACAGATTTGAAATTACTAAGATGAGGATCCAGACAGTTTATTTCCATGAGATCAAAGAGGATGAAGTGAACATAATTCCAGCATGGAAATACAGAGAAAGTCAGAAAGGCAAAGAAGCAGCCACAAAATTGGTGATTCTCAACTGCAGGAAATAAGATGTAAGGAAGGACTGAAAAAAATCTAAAAGCTGAAGCAAAGAAAACCGGCCGCTCTGATCAACAATACTTTGTGGAACAACCAGAGAATTTAACATAACTGGATTGTTCAGACAGCAAATCTATTGTTCAGTGCTAAATTCAAAGTAATTTAATCCCCAAACCAAACATAACACTATTCAAGAAGCTGATGCATTTCAATTAACTGATTCATTTTTCTCCTCGAGCTATTGTTCACAGGGAAGTGAAAATGTTGGTATCCTCCCAGCACACCTCCATTTCCTGCAGTAAAAATAGTGGCTGAATTATTCACAGACAATCCTCAGAAATCTCATGTCTAGAAAACCTCTTAATTCTTTAAGTTATGATTTCTTTGAACGTATCAAAATCATAGCCACTAATTCTATATCTTCTTAAACCACATAAGCATATGAAGTGATGTACATGAAAATTTTCATTTAATCATCACAGCAGGAAAATAATCTTAATTCCAAATGAGATTCTAAAAGACCTTTCATTCATTTTCACGAGTATTTTCCTGCTAAGGGAAGAGACTTGAGTTCCTTGAGAATTTTCATCTAAATGCCCCTCTCCTACCTTCTCCTCACAGATTAATAGTTATTGAAAGGAATGAAAAATTGCAGCATTTCACAAAACAGCAGCTAAGGCTACCCAGACAAAGCAAGGCCACATAGACCTTAACAGAATGGGCATGGAGATACTGCCCAGAGACAATGAAATTACTGTTCCACTCTCAGCCAAAGCTTGAGGTTTCCAATATGCAGTGAAACTTTGCCAAAACAAGAACGTGTGTGGCCTCCTGAGCACGAAGGCTGCGAGTCTGCTCTGCCCAGTTCCTGGCAAGGTCTCTGTGCACAGGACTGAGTGACATCACTCTGGCTGTGCCACATCCCAGGACAGTCCCCTAGCAGCAAGCTGCAAAGTGTGAGTCAGTCTCTCCCTACAAACCACGAGTCAAGGGAGTTAAGCTGAAATGGAAATGCCTCCATAAGATTTCTTCTGCAGCAAAAACCTTGATTAGATCTTAGTTCTTTACACAGTATACAAAGAAAGGTCTATAGTTTTTACATCCGAAAAAAAGGCAAGGCCATGTTAAAATGGCACCACACTCAAAATGGTCCAGAAGTTTATGTGTTCCCTTGGGATTGGTAAAATATCAACACTTTGAAAGGGAAGAACACACGAGGTGTGACATCCTCAGGGATCAGCGCTTGCTTATACCACATTAACAGGAAGTATCTTGCTTATGCACAAGGACTGCAGTGGTGAATTAAGAAGTTTATAAGCTATTTATTTTAAAGTAAAGTCTTCAGCTGTGCTTCAGTCAAGACTTGCATGTGTGTTTCTGTCTTGGAAGGAGAAGGAAGAACAAGAAAAGAAGCAAGCAAACACTGAGATGAGAGTCAGGCAACAAAATATGCTTACCTGCACTTTTGTACTGATGCTGTTTCTTCAAGGGTTAATCTTAACAGCTCACAGGATAACTGCCTCATTTTTGTGGTCTGAATAACTCTCTAGCTGCCTCAATAATTGCAGTCAATCCATTATGAAAGCAGAGATGTTGGATCAGAAACTGCATTTGTAAAATGGATTATCACAGAGAATTTTAGGGCAAAATGATAAATACCTGTATAATTGTTGCAGGCAACTACTTTTAATTCTTTATATCATTACGTGACTCCCTTATCTCTATAAAGACAGTGACTACCCATTGCTGTTGCATCTCCAACTTTCCTTACAAGACACCCCAAACCTTTCAAAAATCAGTTCAAAAGGAAATGTATTCTGGACACCTGGTGATCCAGGTCAAGGTGACAAAAATGAGGAGCCTCCACATCAACTTCCACATTCTACAACGTGGGCTTTCTCAGCAGGTGATTCTTTCAAGTGCTGTTAAGACTGCACAGTCACCAGAAGAAATTGGGCTGGGGAGTTGGCTGCAGGCTCACCTTCCTGCCACACTGCCCTATGAAGAGGGCACAGAGCACTAAGAGAACTTTCCTCTATAATTCTCCCACATAAAACGCTTAAAAGACTTCTCATCCCTTTAACAAGAAGGCCTTCCAAAAGTGTGTGCAGGCACACACAAAACTGTGGCTGAAGGAACAATACCTAAGCTCCTATTGCTTCTCACCTTCTCTAACTCTCGTCCTAAGATTATATTCTCTAGGCAAAGCTATAGATAGCCCATACAACCTCTGGACCTTGGCGCAACACCTTACAACAGAGAAACTGGCTGTTTCACAGTCCCACTTCCAGTACAGAGATAAGTGATACATTTCAGAGGTGGCACTTTGTCCCTCACACTCATCCTCCATCATTCCTCTCATGCCTGAAGGCAGAACTACAGCTCTCCTACCCATTGCTCATGTATGTGTCCCATCTCTTCCAAACACTTTTGTTTCCATTAAACTTCAAGGAACTTCGCAAGTCTTTGAACTCCTCCCACTGTTTTTCCACCCCTTCAGTAGAGCAGAAAAAACACACTGTATTCCACAAGTTATAAACAGATTCATAAGAGAACTCCTGACTTGATGTGGTAGGAGTGCTCAGACTTAGCATTTTTTTCTTACAGAAGAAACACACCCTTTCCTAAGCTCCCTCAATGAGACTCTGCCTAACGTACAGTCATTTTTCAGGAAAAAAAAAAAATTGGGTATTTTCATTTAAAATGTTACCTCATGGTTCTTAGCAGCTCGCCTAACTTCCAAATTGCAAACACATCACTTTTTTCACAGGAAAAGCTTCACAGAACTGTTTAGTGATGACTTTTGTGAGCAATCAGCAGCACAACATGCTGCTGTAAATCCAGGGCTAGAGCTTTGAGTTCATCTAAAATAACAAATGAAAGAGAACTGGGGGACACAGCAATAACAAAATGCACAGACATGATTACTGCATGTTCCTGGATTGTAGGACAGGCAGAAGACACAGAACCCAGCACGAACACTGAGCACAGCTATGGCTGTCTCTACCCCATAGCTGTGCTCTCTTCCCATGCTAAAGCTTTACTTATATCCACAGAAATTAAAAAACTAATCTGTGTTCCATATGGTTAAGAGGTCTCCATATCTAAGGATTTAACCCAGTTATGGCACAATCCACCATTGTATTTCAGCTGAGGAGAAACAATATTATCATTGTAACAGAAATAACACCTCGGCGCTGCAACCTGAAAATGTGCATTCCAAAGCTGGAATTACACTCCAAGAGATGGGGAGGAGAGCAGGTGTAACAGTGGAAATCAGCACATTCATGAAGCTTCCACAGTTTTCTGTAGGAAAATCTGGAATACCAGCCACACTACTCCGTGAATTTTCTCCTACTGAAAGGACTTGTTTCGTTGTTGTTGAGTTTGGATTGAATGGATTGTTTTCAGTTTGTTTTTCGTTTTGTTTTTCCAGAAAGCAGTATTCTCATGGTTTTTCATATTCTGCTTTCTCTGTAATAATTTAATAAAAACATGCTGGGTATCTGGTTAAAAGAGTACACTCAATCATTTGCAAACACAGATCTCTGCTGAAAAAGCCCAGGTGCAAATATTATTAATGGCACAAACATCCATCACAGATCCCATTTCTCCAATGATTACAGGCTGATTTTGGCTATGGATGTGGAGGCTTTTGTTCTCCAAATAAAAATAGAGGTTTTTTTTCTAAACAACATAGAAAGAAATAAAAACTAAAGAGATGAAGTGTTGAAATCTACAGAACAGTAATTCTAGCTTTAGTCACTGACTTGTGACTTGCAATCACAGCAGTTATTGGGAATAAAGCCATATTTTTGGATTCAAATGCTTTCCAATCATGCTGTAGCTACATTGACCCCTTTAGAAAGGGATGTGTGAGTACATGGGAAAGAAGAGTCCCAATTCTTGATACAGCTGCCTTATAAATCAGAATTACTTTTGAAGTGCTGTATGAATTCACATAAAACTTGCACTTAAGTGAAAATGAGGGCACGTTCTTATTAGAGAGGAAACACTAGGACAGAGAAAAAGACAATCACAGGAAAAAAACACTATAAGTTTTTGCATTGGTCTCAGACTTTAATTGAACATCTAGAGTAGATTTTAATTAATTTTTTTCATTTTGGTACCTGTTTATTTTCTAAGCTCTGTATAGGAACAAAGGACCTAAAATAGCAGAGTATTCCCACTCCATTTAAGAGCAGTTCCATCCATTTCTGGAAAATGAAGCGATTTGCAAAGTTAACAGAAAAGGTGACTGATGCTAAACACCTAAGAGCTCAGTGCCTCAGGGAACTGTCCATCTCTAATTGCTACCAAAACACATTCCTCCATGGGTAAGGGCATGAGAAACAGCAGCAATTCCCTTTCAGTTAAGTACTATATGACCAGAAAATTTTTTTAATAGTTATACTTATTAAAATGCACATCTTTATTTTATATTGCTTAGACTGTAAAAAGGGTTGCTCAGAAATAAATCCTGTGATTTGCATTTGTAGAATCTCTAAACAGGCAGGATCTCTAAACCAGAATTTTTTACTTTTTTTTAAGTAACTAAGAGTCAGGTTTCAGAGACATTATGGGCAGACCCTAATGCCTAATGACAGCAATTGATGTCTTGAAAGGGTATCTAACTTAAGTTAGATAGCTACAGTCAGGAGTGTGAAACACTGAATTTCTATTAAAAACCTGTTTGTTGGCTTGTTTTCAGGTGACTACATATTTTGAAAATCTTTCCCCAAATTACTGAAACTCCAGGTCCATTTAGAAACAAATGGAACGTAATTCTTAGGAAGCTAAGTAGGCTTTTCATTCAATTGTTAAACCAAAGCTTGAACCATTATTCATGCTCTTCCAATCCTGTGGGCATTCATGCATTATTTCTTCATGGGTCGGCTTCAACAGCACAAGCATTTTGAAGTGCAAGCATCCTTTCATATTTAAGCATTTAAAATTTCATACAGGACTAAATAACTGAAAATCTGTTTAAACACACTAAGTATTTCTTTTTAAACTCAAAAAACCTAAACATCTTTCAGTAAGTGTTACGTAGTCCCTTTTACTAGAGGGAACAATTCCCTGGTATAGACTAATTTTACATCTACAACTACACTAACATCTATAACTGTTTTATAGTTTACTTTGCTGACTGAATTGTAGTAATAAATTGCAATAAACCAATAAAATGTTTCTGATACTGACAATCCCAAACATGAGTTAGCTGAAATCTTACTACACATTTCCTTTCACCTTCCTCAGCCTAGTTTTTGGAAATGGATGATAATCAGAAAAACATATCCTGTGTTTCACATCATTCAAAGTGCATAAAGGAGGAAAGGAAAGGAGAAAACACATGAATTGTTCTATTATTGTATAATTACTTTGTAAACACTGAAATCCTGATACTCAATTTAGTCTCTAGGAGGACAGTGAAGAGGCACCACACCTCCCCCAGTAAATTCAGTGTATCACTGGGACTCTGAGCTTGCTGATCTCTAGGAAAGGTTGTTCTTGGCTATGTTGCAGCCATGAGGCTACACATCATCGTGTTAAGCTCTTTAATACAATTTCTGGCAACAGGACTCCAGGAGATCAATAGTGCTGCTTCCTAGGCTCTAAACCTGCTTTTAGTAATTTACTGTATCATCAACGGCCAATAAACCAAAATGCTGACTTGCCATCTCTTCCACATGAGATTTGTCTCTATGTTTTCCTTTCACCCTGTTGAAGAAAAAGTTTTATGAATGGAAAACAAGCATTGTAAGTAACTCAACCTGTCACTCTCAAAGCAGATAAGGAACAAAAAGGACACTTGCTCCATATGAAATATATGCCCCCTATATTAAGAACTTCAAACACTAACAGGCATAGGTGTAACCCAAAACCCCACTGCCCATCCCATCAGGCCTACCTTCTGACTGGGTGGTGATCATGGGCCATATTATTCTGTGTGTACAAGTATGAGAAATAAAACTATAAAAAAATAATACAAAAAATACATACACTACATTGTCTTAGAATTTAGTCTCACTTTGGCATTTATACCACAGCATAGAAATATGATAACTTTTAACATTAATTTTAGGAAGTGAAAAACATCACATGATGTAATTTGTAAAAAAATTAAAGTTTTCTTTCAATGTAGTCATACATTTCTGGACTACTTTAACAGATTTCAATTGAGAGAATGTAAAGCCTGTGGGACATGAAAATACTTTTGGAACATAAAACTCCCTGCAAAATTTAACCTAATCAACTAACCAGGCCAGAATCTGACTAACAGGTTTGCTTTTAAAAAGCAATGACAGGAAGTACAGAAAGAAGTCATTTTCTACCATTCCTATTCTGCTGAGGGGGAGTGACAAGCAAGTCTGAGGACACTTAACATGACAGCACTTAAACCCAGACTTGAGAACCCCTGTACAACCTCTTTATTCTTTACAAGTATTTATCCAATAATAGGTGGCTAGCTTTTAAAAGTGTGATGATAACATATCCACTTCTTCTAAGGAGGCTGCACTTTGCTCTGATAAGGGGCAACTGTAAAGCTTGTTTTGGTGCCTGTGGCAGCTGCCTGGTATTAAAAATCTTTCAGCACATCTTATTTTGATTATCACAAAATCACCTTGGAAAAGGTTTATATTTAACACAAACAAACAAAAAGTCCTGGCGGGAAAATAAATATCCCTGCAGAAACATGAGTGGTATAATGGAATCACTCCATGAACACAAGGTAGACGAGGTCTGCATTTCTTGTATTTTTCTCATAAGGCTGGAATTTTGCTTGGATAGAGGGAGGGAAGAGAAACAGAATATCACACTGAAAGACAATAAAAGTAATCCAAATGTCCTGACTGTACCTGCAGTGGCTGGAGGATTTCACTTCGAGAAGCTGAGATAAAGTTGTACCTTACACAAGCCTGCACCAGTTTGCTTTGCGTCTACTAAGAAAGATTTTTTTATTCCAAAAGCACATTTCTGCCTTGGCAGACTCTTCTGAAGAGACTGCAAGAAATAATGATTGCTCCCCCAAGTTTTCTGGAAATGGGGAAGTTGCTTATCCATACTTATAGATTAAGTTAAATGCTTTCCCTTAATCTTAAACAAAAACTAAGGACTGAATTTTTCCACAACAGTAAACCCTGGCTTTATTCTGCTCCCACTGGAGAAGTTTGTTTTCATCGTATTTACACGAGGCTCAGTGTAAATAAATACTTTTAAAATCCAGCCCCCTGATTAGGATAGACAGGAAAAGAAATGTGGAAAATGGAAGTAATCTTTGGAAGCAATACATGTGAATCAATAATGCCAAGCAGTATTTATGGATCTCATTATCTCAACATGTGCTTTTTAGGATCATTTTAAATTACTATTAAAAATAGCCATAGGTACATTTAAAATTAATATTTTAGAGTTCAAATGGTCTGCATTTGCCAGTGCAGATATGCATTTGTTACATAGCTCTATTAACTGAAGGAACAAAAGGTATTGCAGAATATAATAGCATTCTGCAGAAGAAGAGATTTCTACAGGAAAATGATTCAATTATTCTAAATCAATTATTACAGGAACAGCTACATAGCTCTATATCAATCTCCTTATGTGTTTCTAGTTCTTTTGTCTGCTACCTTTGTATATTTAGTTGGAATTAATGTAGAAAAATATACCTCACTAGGAACAGGAATCAAATAGTTTGGATCATTTTTCTCACTCTAACTTCTCTTTGTGAGACACACATGAGGGACAAGTCAAAGCCATCACTTTGTGCAAACAGCAGCAGTCAGCAACAAGTTTTAAACACAGCTCCAGGCTCCTCTGTGTGGGACAGCTGGATTGGCCACAGACATCATCACCCTCTGGAAGAAACCTGCACTAAGCATAGCACCAGAGCTCTGTGTCCAACAAATTTGACAGCCATTATTTGATCAAAAGTCTTCAAAAAAACAGCAAAGTCCTTTCCAAAAGGGAAATAGACTGCTCAACCCTGTCAGCAAGAGAAGTAAGGGCATATTTTTTAGTAGAATAGATGCAGACCATATGATTAAGAGGCATAAGGGACACCTCAGACATCAGAGTATTTCTGCCTCTGAAGCCAGCTTTGCAGGTTCCTGTCAGACTCACCAGCCACAGGGACATAACATGTTAATACAGAGAGAAATGAGACCCTACTGCAGCTGATAAGCATCTGCTAACAGACCACAAGAGCACAACAGTAAGCACTTCCTCTTTCTTTTATCAGAAGAGATTGTCTCCATGCCTCTCCCTGACCCTCCACTTCTCTGGAAGCATCAAAAGAGTTATGAAATGATTTAGAGGCAGCTGCTTCTTGGCTGAGAACATACCAAGGTCCTGCTCTACCTACCAGCCACATACAGCATGTGGGATGAGAAAAAGAAGGAAAAAAGCTTCATAGAGCAACAGTTCATCCACTTCCATTCTCTAAAGAGATCAAATTTTATTCCTGTTGGTCCTTTTGTCAGTCACAAGGGCTGAAAAAAATCTTGATATATTTCTGGCAGGCTCCATGATGAAAAGTCCCTGTGAAATCCCTCTCAGATTTAAGGAATTCCCAGAGGGCTGTGCAGCAGAAGTTCCAAGTGTTTAAGAAAAGAAACAGGGAAAGAAAGAGGGAAAAGAAGATGAGGAAAAGGAAGCGCTAAGGAGACAAAGGAACAGTTGAAACAAAGATGATGGTATTCATTTGCATGCTATGCTGGAAAATATCAATCTTACTCTGATGCCCTGAGGTAAGAACAAAAAAGAAAAAAAGGAAGGTCTTATGTTGCATTGTTAACATAACTAGTGACATCGAAAAAAAGTTTGTGAGAAGGGAGAGAACTACACACATATCTCAATCAAGCTGTGCCAATTCAAAAAGTATTAGAAATTACTAGTTGCCTCTAACAGAGCATTTCTAGTGGTCTATTTGCCTCCTAAAAGGGCAGCAGATACTTCAAAACTATCATCACCGATGGAAACAACAGGGTTACAATGAAAGAGACAGATTTGGATGGAGATTATGGTAGAAGGAAAGCCTGGCATTTCTGATATCAATAGAGCCTGCAGTTCCCAGTGCCCTGGTGAGCTCAACACAGAGCCATTGCCACATGTTTGCTGGCACTGGTGGCTACATCCAGTACACACACTGTCAGCCTCTTTATTTTAATTTATGCTGCAACATTTACTTTCAGAAAAACAAACAACTTCATTTGCACCACACTGAAGGAATGCAAACTTCCATGAATCTAAAAAATACCATGCTGGTGTTCATATTAATGAAGTTATGAAATATTTCATTAGCACATCCTGGAGTATGAATAATTTCTCACAGAATTTCTCTTAGCAGTTTCCTCCTCTCATGTGGCCATCAAAAGAGTGCATTATCTTTTAGCTTCTAGAAAGTGGGACTAGCAAAAGATGATTGAAATGCCAGAGCTGTTTATTCTAGAGGAGAGGGTGAAGGGGCTGTGTGACAATAACTTCCAGGCGTGCAAAGGGCTAGTGAACAGAAATTAATGTGCTGCTTCCCATGTGTTTTTTGTATGAAACAGTAAGGAAAAGGATTAGACATAAGGCAGAGATTTCTAAACACAAAGACAGAACAGTACATTGCTTCACGAGTTTATGTCGTCTCCATCATGACTAATGTTTAAAAATAGCTTAGACAACAATTGAAGCAGTGCACAGTTCAGTGGGAGCCTCCTTGGACAGCATTGCTTCCTGAGTTCCCATCTTTTCATCAATATTCCTGTAGAATTCATACAAATCTGTCAGATATGGCCAAGAGTAGCACTAATGGATTTATATTGAATAGATTACATAACACAAAGAAGTTGGAAATGTTAAAAACAGAGAAATGTAGTCTTGTAAAGATACAGAACCCTTCTGTGCCAGTAAGACCAGAGTCTGTATTTCTGGATACACAAATACAAGTGCATGATTGCAATGTCATTCTCCCCTTCTAGGCCATCACCAAAGCAGGAATTGCAGACCAGCTGGTTAACACAATCTGATTTTCAGTGGGGCAGTGGAGAAAAAGCCACAAAAGCTACTTCTGAGAGAGGCTCCTCAAGACTTCTACTGGGTCCAGCAGAGTCAATCCCTAAAGGCTCTAATGACTGACATCTTGGCTGGCCTAATTAGACAAGTTGGTAACATCTCTATGATAACATACTTCAGAATGAAAATAACCTACTGGAAGCTCTCTTTCCTGCTGCCCTTGGAGGAGGATGGTGGGGTGTACCTGCTGAGCCCCTTCCTGTCAGGGCTGCTAGACCCTGTCCCAGCTGTGCCACCAGGCCACGTCTCCAGGCCCATCCCAGCACCACGAGCAACCATGCAGCCAGGACAAGCACTGGGAGTGGTCCTGAGGCCAGGAGCAGCCAGAGTCAAGAGTGGCCATGTGGCCACCGTCAACCCTGTCCATGAGTGGCCAAGGTGGCCAAGACTGCATGGCCAAGATTGGGGCAGCCAGGGCAGCACCGAGCAGCCGTGGGTGTCTCAGCATGGCTGGCAATGAACTCTGTTTGCTTAGCCACCTTTAGCCAGCCATGCCTGGACAGAAGGACAAAAGCTATAGCAGCAGCTCTTCTTTTTCTTGGCACCCACACGAAGAAAAGGCACAGAGTGGAGCCAGCAGCCAGCACAGCTCTGACAGGGACTGCATGCTCAGCAGCCAGAGACACAGCGATTCCCCGACAGCAGAGCCTGGATGAGGTCAGCCCTTCAGCACTGCAGAGCTCTATCAAAACTGCCTCAGTTGATAAAGAACAAATAAACCTATGACCACCAATTCTCTCCCGAATCAGGGAAAGGTGAAGACACGTGAGGTGAACAACACGGTGACGCGAAGGTCCGTGCGAAGGAGGGAAGGGGAGAAGGAGGTGCTCTGAGTGTCAGAGCTGAGATTCTTCTGCAAACTGTGATGAGGATTAGAATACAACAAATTGTTTCCCTGTAATTCATGAAGGGTGTGAGGGGATGCAGCATTCACCTGCAGCCCATGGGAATAAGGTACTCGTGCTCGAGCATGTAGATGCTGAAAAGCTGTGATCTGTGAGAGGCTTGAACAGAGAGGAAGAGAACTCTTACTTTCAGAGGTAGAGGAACAGGACCCTTGATTTTATAAAAGAACAGCTTTTCCTTAAAAACAAAACCCCATGAACTAATGGCCCACAAAAAAGCAAGTTGTCAGAAAACTGCTTTGCCCATGGGAGGGACTTCCACATTGCAGCAGGTTCCAGGTGGACTACTGCTTGTGAAAATTAGAACCATGTTGGAAAAGTTCACAGAAAACTGTCTCCTGTGGGAAAGGCCCCATGACATAGCAAAAGAGACTCCTTTCCCTAAGTGAACTGAAAAAAGAATTTTAGAAGTGGCAAACTGACTAAAAACCCAATGTTTTGTCTCCTTGTATTGTCAGTGGGAAGGAAAGAAGGGCAAGGGGGAGGGGAAGGGAAAGTGCTCTAAAGGTTTATTATTTTAGTTCTCATTATTCTTCTTTTAATTCTGTTAATAAAGTTTTCTTTATACTTTTTAAGTTTTGAGCCTGTTTCACCCCTAAAGTATTTCTTCCCAATCCTTGCCCAAACTCATGAATACCAATAAAATATATTTCTCCTTCCTCCGCTTAACTATAGTTGAAGAGAATGTGTGAATGATTTTCATGAATGCACTGGTGTTTTGCCAGCATCAGCCTCCTGACAACTTCCCATGCATATCACACATCCATGATCAGCTTCTCCACTGGCTTATCCTGGCCTGATTCAGGCAGTGGACAGAATCCCTTTAATGTTACTCTACTGAGACCCAAAACATGGCACTGCATAGGAGGTGATAGTATGGCTCATTTTTCTTCAAAGTATCTGTTATTGCAGAGTTACAAATCTCTTGTGTATGTGTACATAACCACAGTCCTTACTTCCCTTTTGAACCAGTCTAGGTTTGCATTCATTCTCCTAAAAAACTTCATATAACAAGGGGTGGGAGGAGAAGAGTTTGTATGCAAATTAAAATATTTCTCTCTTCAGCATAAAAATGAGTGAAAAATCCAGACATTTTCAGCCCACATCTTTATTTCATCCTACCATCCTGTTTAACCTGAGTTATTGGAAAGAGATCTAAATTGGAATATAAAGGCTAACCAGGGATGTGTTCATGATGTCACAACAAAAATGTACAAATAATTGAAAATGACGCAATATATCCTCCCCATTAGAAGCAGAAGAATGGTCTTCATATTCTTTGGAGTCCATAATAAAGCCAAATACCAGAACCCAGCAGCATCCAAAGGGACAGAAAAGCATCATCCTGCTATGCCCTTTCTTCTCCCCTCTGGCTACAAAGTGCTAATGTTTAACCTCCATTTAATTATCACCTTTGTGTCCTCTGCATAAGGGAATGTCAAAAACAGCTTTTATTACTACAGGTTTACCTCCCTTTTGATAAGCTCTCAGCCAAGAGGCAAAGCAACAGTCTGAGTTTGACTTCCCTTCTTCACCCCTGACTAATAGTACTATAACTAGAGCCAGGTTCAAACATCTTAAAATTAAATCTACTCCCATGCCCAATAAGTGCCTCCAGCAGGACAAAATAAATCTAAGTAACTATGAGTAATGAAATCATACTGCAAGAAAATTGAAAATACCTGTCAGTCCACAAGAACAAGTGGTCTCTCTTTTGAGCCCAATCCATATATAGTCTATAGCCACAAGGATTTTTTTTTTTTGGTTTCCCTTCAAACCTACTTCAGCAGCCAAACAGACTATAATATTTCTGCATCCAGAAAAACATTTTAAAGCCTTCTTTTAACCTTCAAACCACAGTTCAGAGATGTGTCTGACCTCACTCATTTCCTACACCTTGGTAAGTTTGAGATGCCCCATGCTCTGAGCCCAACAAACACACTCAGAGCTGCTGTGGCACCCATCCATCCCCCTCCCTGCTGTCAGAAGCAGCAACCCCTTGTATGAGCAGAGAAGAATCCTGACCACATCCACACTGCTCTCACTGACTGCTGGTTAACAGTCAGGAACATCTCAGCTGCACAGGAAAACTGCTGCAAGCGAGAGGAAAAACACAGCTTTCTAACATCACCCAACAGCTCCTGAATCAAATGAAATCTTCCACTGCTACAAAGGGGTTGATGTGAAATAGCTCAAATATCTCCTATAACTGCAAATTTTATTCTAACTAGAAAATTCACTATAAAGCACTTGTGATTTAAAGGATACTTTGTCACATCATTGCAATAATTTTTACTACGGTGTTCATATAAATATACACAGAGAGAAAGTTCAGCCCATTTTTTTACATTTAAAATGTGCCTTACTAGTAAGCTTCCACCCCAAGATGTGGAATGTTTATTTTCCTGGAAAACATGAGGTTAATCCAGCTCTCTAAGAGAGCACAAAAGAAGAGGAGAAAACAGAAGAGGAAAACAGCCCTCTATGACTGCAACTACATGATGTGAATAAGTGAGATCTGGGTTACTTAAAACAGCACAGTACAGCCACTTTGACGCATTCACAAATCATGAGCCAGATCCCTAGGAATTCCAAACACGGTATAAGAACCATGAATTTTACAAAATTAAAAGAGTGTGGATTTCCTGTTATTTCCCTATGTGTACTTAAGCCACCAGGATCACATTTCAAGCTACATTTCCCTTATGGCACTCTTGGCTAAAAAAAGATTTCTCCTTTATTTTACTTTCCCACTGAAAGTGAGATGTTTCTGCACTCACTCTAAGGGCTGGCACCATGGCACAGATTTGCTTGAGAAGAGGAGGTTTTGGAGAAGACACCTCTGCTTAGGCTTGGACCACCTGACTCACCTCTAGTGTTTGCAAAAAGCCCAAAATAATGAATGAAACAAGACATGAGTGTTGAGGGAGTAAACCCTTACAAGAATAATCAAGCTTTTTTTTCCTCTGCCGATCATTATGTTCAAGTTCTAATTGTGTGAAATTACTCAATCACTGCAGTACTATGGGTAGGATTGGTGAAGTAACTATGCCAGAGATATCAACAGAGGTTTTGCAGAGTCCCCAGATGACTGGGACCAGCTAAGTCCTAAAAAAAACACTATCTTGTATCATAATAGGCTTCCTGGGAAAGATGTTGCAAAGACCTCCAGAGGAAACTATGTGTGCATCTGGTCTGCTGATACCTTTTCGTTCCATGCACTCACACAAAAATAGTTTAATGGCAAAGAGGAGGTTAAGAAACAGCATAACTAAAACCCCAAAATTATTTTTGTGAAACTCAATTTCTATTAGTTAGTAAGAAAATAAACTCTTAATCAAAATCAGCATGTCTGTGCTTTTAATTACACCCCCTAACTGTGAGAAGAGCAATTTAGCATCATGCAATACAATATTAGACTGACCTTCAGAATCAAAATTATATTAAAACGTTATCAATTTTCAAAGACTAATTAAGGACCACCAAGAAAGTGCTCCTTGGTGTGTAAGTAAATCTTCTTGCCTCCCAAGGTGCACAGACTTCATCCCCTCAGTCACCTCTGAGTCTCTGCATTTGTCCCCTGCCCACTCCACTCCCACTGATGGGCCCCAGTCTGAGCCCCAGCAGGTTCTTCCTTTGCTCACCATTCCCGGCTGCTCACAGCCTTTCCTCCTCTCTCCAGCAACAGCTCCAGAGAAGCCCACACAGGCAGCCTTTCTCCCCTTGCCCCAGAGCAGCAGGCACAGAATATCCACAGAAAATCACCTGTGAGCCCCCAGACCCCAAGTACTGCTGCCACTTTCATCAATACATGTCACTGCACAAAGCTCATGGACATGGAAAAGCAGGTTCATAGCTTCCTCTGGGACAGGGAACTGTGTCACCCTACCTGCTTCACTTAGGACAGTGGACTTTGGGAGACTTAGGGGTCATGACCACGGGACAGAGTGCCTCATTGCCACAAAGGAAGAAAGTAGAATAAGAGATTTATTATAGGGGAAAATCCGATGTGCAAGAGCTAAATCCAAGAACCTACACATTTCACGTACATAAAGCTCACCAGTGACTCTTAAAGCTGTGCAAGAACCAGCCTGAACCACAATTAGTGCTGATACTCACATCAGGATCTCCAACCCACTTCTAAATCTGTTTTTAACATCTCCCAAATAATGACATCAGCTGTGTGGGACATCACTTACACCTTTCTCAACATCTTGAGATCTCATTTCTGTAATGAAATATCAAAAAATTACATGTCTAACGACTTAGTGCCTTCTTCATCAGTAAAGTGCTGATTAGAATTTTTAATTGATTAAATACTTGCAGTTGACTACTGTACTTCATTCCAGCCTTCAGAGAAGGCTCTTGGTTAAATCAAACATATTCTATATGCTTTCAAATTACAACCAGGTATAATGTATTCCCTGACAGCTCAAAAGAAACAAATGCAGTCACAAAGTAATGGCTAGAACAGACAGGTAGCAAAAATATTTTGTGATTGAGAAAATGGTTGGATTTCTCCAGGGCAGTTCCATCCCCTGAAGTCATTATCACATATGGACATTCTTGTTACATTGAGTGCCTGGTGTTCTCATACCCTGTGAGGACTTTATTTAACTGACAACTATGAAAATGAACTATATCACCACCAACCTGGATACCTGGCCTTGAATTCCCTCTTTCCTTTTCCCAGACTTGTTACAAGAGGCTCTGAATAAGGTATCAACAGGCATGATGAGATAGCACAGCTCACAGAAAGTACCTCCTGAAGAGGTGATGGCATTTCTGCTGTGCCAGACCACACCAAATTAAACCCATCATCCCTTCAAAGCTGTACCCCAAGGAACAGGCAACTCCAGCAGATGGGTCAGGACACCACAGAGCCAAAAGACATTGTTGTGTGCATTAAATGTTTGCTGAGGGCAAGGCTTCCAACCTGGGATAATGAATTAGCTCTCAAGGATG
>JAWWMU010000013.1:18485968-18511839 GCA_035048155.1 Cinnycerthia olivascens
AGACATTGTTGTGTGCATTAAATGTTTGCTGAGGGCAAGGCTTCCAACCTGGGATAATGAATTAGCTCTCAAGGATGAATTAGCTCTCAAGGATGCTCTGTCCATATGCAAAAGATATGATATAGGTCTGTCAGAGCTTAGTGTTTAAAAACCAAACCTCATAGCATCTATGAGAAGCAAAGGAGAGGCTAAATCCATCATGGCAGCAAAGCCCTGGGGAGACACATTACTAATAACATTCTCATTCCCCCCTTAAGCTGCCAGAAACCAGGTATATTAGACACAGGAAAAGTTCCAAAGCCAGATCCACTTATTCCAGAGAACAGCAACATAAAAACACTCAGTGAATAAACTCAGAGTCACCTGAAGAAAATAAAAGTAAACAAAGTTTGTTTTGTTTTTTTTTTTCGCTCAAGAGATTTATTTTCATTTTATCTAAGTAGAATTGATCAAAATCCCTTCCTTTCATCAGTTACTTCAGTCCACTTGCACAAGACATTCTTAAGCAAGCAGATATAATCACACAAGTGGAGCGTGAGGAGTCCACTTCAAGGAAAATACAATTCTCCTATCTACTTATTGGGAGTTAGGGTCACACATTTATGGCTGATTTTGCACCCAGACAAAAGCAACTGCTTTAACCCATGTCAACTGCTCCACAAACCAGGGAAGTTAAACATCTCCCCATTTCTCATCTTAACTTTTTTTCCTCTCTCTCTTTAGGGAAGACTTTAGGTGTTTATTATGTCCTTCCTTGACTTTCCATTTGTTTAATTCCTCTAATACCTTCACTACAATTATGGCAACTGTGCTGTGTTAAGAGAGCCCAAGTACAAGACTCATAAGACCATTCCTCTTGTTTGGACTTGGTGTCTGCATACCTGAATACTACCCAGCTACTGATTTGCTCAAAGGACATGTAACAGTAGGCATGGTTCTGTGTGTGCCTAGAACCATTAGGAGAAAAAAAACCCAATATATTATTTATGAACAAAGCATCCATGTTTTTTTCTCAGAATTATCAGAATTCTTCTAATGGAAGGTCTGAGGTTGACTAAATTAGCACAATTTGTCAAATGACAATATTACAAACATGAAAGCTCTACAGGCACTATATTTAGGCTCAACAAGCATCAGACTGCAATTAGCAAAAGTTGCCAAACCTCATGACAGTGGAAACACTGATTGTACCCCATTCCAGATGTTATCAGTGTTTTCTGCTACCAGTCAAGCCAAAGCTGTTCTCTGCAGAGGCTCAATCAGCTGACATGATATGGCTGCAGATGTTCCAAAACAACTGTTGTTTTAAAAAAAAAAGTAATTTTGTGAAAATACAGATGTTTTTCAACCTTACTTCCAAACAACTCTCTGCTATAGAATCTACCGTGTCTTCATGTGGTCAGTGACCTGCTATGTGGCATGAAAATTAATCTAAAATATAATTACAGGATTTACAGCAAGTAAAACAAATTTCAGATAGTCACAAATCTACCTGACCAGCCTTATTCCATTCTTAGACATAATAGCAAAAGGGATGGCCAAGGAACCAGAAAACACATTTGCTGAATCTTTGGAACTCCAAACCACAGAAAAGGAGACCCAGGGAAGCTTTCTTTACTGCACAATTACTGACTGAAATCTGTGCTCAGACTTCACTGCTCCTCTCTACAAAAAAAACCTTGTAGCTTTCAACTGGCAGGGCTGAAATCCCTTGTTTGGACTCAACATGCAGGGTCTCCAAAATCTCCAATGCCTTTGGCTTGCTCTGAACACTTCAGGAGCAGACTTTCCAACCAGGATCTGCAGTCTGATAGAAACTATGTTCAGACTGTCCTGCCTTCCCCATAGCACTAGATGGGGAGGAAATCATGGAACAGCCCACATGTGGAAGAGATTACTTGCATTATGAAAAAAAAAAATAGGGAGAACACATAGCAGAGTTGCATCTTTGGCTAGTAGAAACTCATGTAATTCCATTAACTGGATATTTTACCCTCCAGAAGATCTATAACTAAAAACTTTCACCAAGTAATACCTCACCACAGACCGTAACATTGCTCACATATGACTGTCACTGTCTTTTAAATAGAAGGCAGTAAAAAGCAAAAGAGCTGGCAACACTGAGGGACTCAATCTGAATGAGACTGAATGGGTCTTTTTCTTTCAACAATGAAAAATATTGAGCTTTAACTTCAAAAAAATCTTTTTACTGGTAAAAGTTGGAAGACGGGATGTAGGCTAAATGTTATCCCTATCCTAGCATTGTATGAGATAGAGGTATTTGCCTAGATGCTTTCAGGTGAGTGATTTAAGAATCCAGGTTAGGCACCCTGCTTCGCTGTGCACTCAGGGGGGGAAAGGCAGGTGCTCCTGGAGACCAGGTCAGAACAGCTGAATTATTATCCCTGGAGGGACAGGGGTTCTGGAGACTTCCTTTGCTTTGTCCAGCATTCTGAGAGCACAACTTCCATGTGTAAGGAGCAAACACCCATCCTCTTCCTCCTGAAGAAAGAAAACCAACTGACTGGCTGCACCAAGCACCCTAAGGAGCCTCATAAGGCTGGGATACTGACACTGGGACACTGAAAAGTAACTCACTGCAATTAACAAAGGCTTAAATATCTCTGCCTATCTCCACTGCAGCCGCATATCCCTCTATTTGCCCATCTTTTGAAGATGTGCTTTGATATCAATAGCAGAGGGATAAAACACAAAATGTTGTCACTAATCACTAGTAATTATTTCTTTTAGGCAGTAATTTGAGAAAAGCCGCTAACATACAATTATTACATGCAATTTTTAGACTTTAATACAGAATTGCTGCTCAACCTAGGAGATTAATTCATGAGAGATAACAGGATCCAGGAAGGAAGAACTTAAACCACAAGTCATTGTCTATAGCAGGTGGAAGAAAAAGCATCAAAATACCCTCTTCACCTCAGGCAGAGAAGACTAGCAGATTTCCACACCACTCGGCAGAGCACAATGGAAGAATAGAGGCATAAAACAAATTTGAGTTTCTTAGTAAGGTTAAAAGTACAAAAAAAAAAAATCACAAACAGAATTTTAACTTCAATGGTAAAACAGAGTTTGGCTGAAAGTTGCCCAATAATTAAGACCGCTGACCATCCAGCTATAACCCATTTCAGGCTTAGCACTCTCTTCGAAATCCTTTTGGTTGTGTTGGTCAGGCAGTACATGTTTGAATACAGGCAATGAAGCAACGAAGACACAGCAGAATTCATGTTGGACATAAGCCAGGGAAATTACCAGGATGAGGTACTAGTGTTTTGTGAAATGAAGACAAGAGGTATCTTATTTCCCTCCCAGACTATTGCATATCAGTCTAAAAACTTACAGAATTAGGGCTTAGCAGTAGAGCGATCCAAATGAAACACATGATGCAGCTGGTTATGTGATTTCACTTCTTGGCCAGAAGCTTTTTTGCAAAATCAGCCATTTCTTGATAATTAAAAATCTTCAGCCAGTCATTGCAACAGATTAGACAATCCAGGTGCTTGACATTCCTACAGGACTTCTTCTAAACCTCAGCAAAATACAATAAACACATTTTTTTCTACCAGAACCCACTGTAGATCTATCTTCCAAAAGGAACTTACTATTACTAGAGCTTAAGTTTGTCAGCAACTGCATATTAAAAATGCCTGTGTTAGAGACAAAACGTTTTCCAATTCTTATTCCCATCTGCACTGAAAATGGAAGCTCTGCCAGTGGAATAGAAGTCAGTGATTGGAAGTGATCTCTTCAGTCTTTGTGGCTAGACCAGAGGAATGCACAAGCTGTTCTGACAAGTCCCATGCTAAAAGAATGATTTAGCTTGTGTATATTAGGTATTTTATTTGCAGATGGAGGTGACAAGCAATAAGCTGCCCTCTCTTTCCAATACTTTTCTGATTTAAGCTTTTCATGTGAACGAACCATTGTGTGTTGCATATTCCCTGTGTTTATCCACGTCAGGTAGAAGGATATACTGTGAACCAAACTGAATTTTCTTGGAAAAAAAAAGAAACGTTTCCTAGGAACTTGTACGTTCCCTAGTCCTGTCTATATGCCTCTGGGCTTTTTTTCCCCACTCCTCTTTCTCTTTTTCTTTGGTTTCTAGCCTACTCCCCCTCTTTCCCTCGCCCCCCATTATGTTTGCCTTTGTGTTGGCATGAACAGGTTTAGGAAGGAAGAGTTCACTTACACCCTCACAGCAAACCAGCCACAATCAGACACTGTTGCAAATACCAACAGGAATCCTCGGAAGCCAAAATGAGTTCAGCTCAGTCGAGCAGAGCACTCACCACAGCCAGGAGTGACCGCCAGTCCGAGCAGCTGCAGCAGACCTGGGGGGAAGGAGCCCACACCCTCCCACCAGAGGAAAAGGTGACCAAAAGAGCTCCCACGCTCACTCTGGTGACACCAACCCCTGCCAGTCTTGCATCCTTCCCACCCACGTCCTCTGTTTGCTCCCAAAAGTACTTCTGCCAAAACACTCCTGAGTACATACACTCTGCACCTCTTCCTGTCACAAATTCGGGCTTCAAAAGTTAAACAGATTCAATCCTACTTCAAGAATTAAAACCCTTTCTGTGGGGTTCACATTTTTGCCTTTGTACTACCGTGCACACTTGAAAAATGTCTGCAATGTAATAAGGGGAAATTAATGCTAAATAGACTGCCAAGTTCTCACATCTTTAACAGAAAACGTATTGCTTAAAGCAAAAGAGAGTTGGGGGCAAGGAGGGGAGCAAAGACTGACATACCTACACTGAAAATTCCTTTGCCTCCTTTTGCTTACCTGTCAGAGCTGAACTGCTGGGGCTTTGTGTTTCCTATTGTATTTGATGACTTCCTAACACCAAAACCACCCAAAGGAATGCAACTCAGGGCTGTTTCAGGTGTTATTTATGTCACCAGCTATTTGAAGGAAATCAGAGGAGCATGAGGCCCTGAACTCAGGTCCTGCAAGGTAAGAAATTTTCAGTTCTCTCTTAAACAACAATAACCTCAAAGGACTTAGAACTCTTTATTGTTCAAGTCAATGGGAGTTTCAACACTGAATTTTTTGAGAACGTGCCAAGGTCCTAGGAAGTGGTTAATTAACATCTCTCTAGGAAATCTGAAAATTTCCTTTCTCATGAATTTTAACAGAAGTTTGTTGAATGATTCTCAGATTTCATGTCTGCATATCCAGTCTTTGGCAAAACCACATCTCCGCTGCCATTGCTTTTCTCTTTTGGCCAGACATTTGTCTTTGTAAGCCTGGGAGAACTGTGTTTAGGAGTAAATACCGTGAGACTAGCAGATTGTCTGAAAAGAAAGCTTCATTGAATAACTAGAAACAGCATTTTGTACTCTAGTTTTGTTTTCATAAATTAAGAATTAGGGTTTGGAAACCTCAATCAGAAGCACTTCAACTTTGATTTTTCCTGCCTCTCTTTTAGTCCCAGGCAATATTCTTGCTTGGTTTATGTTTTCTTTGGGTGAAACACTGGGCCCACTGAACTCTGTGGGAGCACTGCCATTTATTTCAGCAAGGCCAGCACTTGCTTCCCAGTCTCTTGGAAGATTCTGTGGGGGTACGTGCAAGCTTGCCTCAAACAATTCTCTGTACTTCTCTCTTTTCTGTAAATCATTGTGACTTCCCTGCAGTATTGAAATGGCAAATGTTTATGTTTTGTGTCTCTCTTTAAGCTGTATTAATTAATTACCAACTGACACAGGGTTGCAGGAAACTCATATGAACTTCTGATAAAATTGAAGATGTATTGAGTCCTTCCAACAGCCACATCAACTAGAAAACAGCCTTTTTTTCCATGAAAAATAGAAAAGATTCCTTCCCACCCATGTCTTTCACAGCAGCAAAGGCTTTTGAAAGCGTGTACCTGGGTCAGAGGCTCCAAGGCCACAGAGCACAAGCAGTCACACCAGAGATTTGGGGAGGGAAGCTCCACACACACAAACCCATGCAACCAGCCTCCACTTGCAGGGAACTAAAAGCCTGTTTTCCTGATCAAACCCAGAAAACAGAAAAGCTTGATATTGAAATGGTTGCTTTTGAACAGCAGTCAATAGCAAGAGTCAAAAGTAGCATGAGGAAATCCTGCTGTCACTGCCAGAAACATCTGAAATAGCCCATCAAGCCTCACTGTCTTGGATTTATTTTTATGCAATCCTCTAGAACAAAGATATATATGTATTATCCCACCTATTTAATATATGACACTTTTTCTACCAAATTCATGCTCCAAGACATTAAAAAGCTGAAACTTCTTTAGAAGGAGCACATTTCCACTGAAATAGCTACTGATTTAGTAATAATATCTATCTGGCTTATAAATTGCAAGTCTAGTTGAAACCACAGTAGTCAGTAATTCAGGCATTCCATGGACCAGTGCAGAAATATGATGCTTATTTTTTTGGACCGTGAGCTAATACTACCAGATGAAAAAACTGGGTTCAGCTATGAGTATTGAATTAGCCATTATCTGACTGAAATCTCATTGAAGACAATGGAATTTAATCAACTTGATATTTGTTTTTTCATTCCATGTACATTACCTGCATCTTCAGTCTTTTCTGTGTTAATTCAACACCTAGAGAAGTTAGACATCTGCTGGGAAGCAGAGGTTCATAATGCTCAGGCATAAAAGATAAATGTTTGAGCAATGACATTTAATTTTAGAAACAGAAAGAATTAGAAATGTTTTTCTGTCCCTTTGCAGAATATTTTACCTGCTTAAATTAGTTTAAATTAGACAGGCTGAAGTCTGAAACTCAAAGTTGAAAATCAGACTTTATTATGAATAACTGAACAGACAAAAAAAACCAAAATGAATACATACATATCAGGCAACAAGAAAAGTTGCAGGTCCTCCTTCATGGCAGAGGAACAATATTCACCATGTGAAGAAAGTTCCTGGTCTTTCTACCAAAAGCAAGACCAGTGAATTGGACACTGTCAAGTTCAGAACCATCAATGATGGAAAACGTTAAATCTAAGTTACAATTTAGGCATAAAAACTTGCAGAGATAGATGGGATTCAAGCAGAGTTACAGGTGCAAAAAATTTCCCCCGAAATTTTATTTCTACTCCAAAAAAGTAGCTTCCATAAAACATCCACTGCTCCAATACCACAGGCACTTCTACCACCCAGGGACTGAAGAAGATGATAGCCAGATCTCTCTCCCCTATGTACAGGTGTTTTCTGTGAGTTTCTAGTCCTTAAATCTACACTATATTGTGAAGAAAAAAGTGAGATGGTAACAAGCTCAAATTCTGAAACATAGTCTTTGAAATACTCTAGGAAAATAATCATTTTAGTGTTTATATACTCCAAAGCCCTCATTTCCAAATATCATTTAAATTCCAAACACCAATAGTGGCTGCAAGTTCTTTGGTATTGGGAAGCAGTTATTTTTTTCTGAAAAGCCATGGAAAATAACACACCCATATGATACATACATGCCTGATGTGAGCACATGCTTTTTCACAGGTTTGAAGCAGCATACACTGAAGTGTCATGGAATACAATATTCCCTAGCACTGACTCTGAATATCCTATAGCAGCTTTTCAAAATCTGTCTGGACAAAACTCTGGAGAATTAACTGCACAAAACAATCCTGCTTTGGCGCATGTGCTCAGATGATCCTTCATAGTCCCTTTTCCGTCTGTAATTCCTAGGATTTTTGCAACTGTTTAGGGATTCTAGATTCATAAATTCCTTGGCCAAATTGGCAACAGACTGCAACAATTTCCCACCCTTAAATCAACTGCAGACCACAGATCCCTCTGGGAGAAGTACAGGGGAATTAGTGTACCTGAGAGCTGAACCTATAGCAGGGTAAGGTACAGAGTCCAGGACTTCAGATACCTCCCACAACCCTCCAGAGATGTCAGCACAGCAATGTGGGGGTGACAGCACAGTTTGGGTTCAGCATGTCAGTCAGTGCTTTAACACAAATGTTTTGACTTTCAAGAACAAAAGCATTTTACAAGGAAGGGAAGTGGTGTTTCTGTAATACAAACTCAGACATATTGTGCTGCACTGATACATTAATTGACCATTATTAATGGAATACTTATCTAACATAACTGAAGGATTCAATTTGTTTTATGACAACTTTTATGCCAATAAAAGCTGTGCTTTCAGAGGTACAAAGGAAATTAAGGCATTCAACAGAAGTCATTATAGAATTATGATCATCCCTAAGGTTAACTCTTTGCTGTGTACACTTCTGCTCTTCTGATGAGAGGCATTAGAACAGAAAATTCAGGCCCTTTATGCAGAAGGTTTACCCCAGCCCTAATGCCCACAAAGGGGTAGTTTAATATTGCTTTCTGGGGATTGTTACATTCCTTATTTGTCTCATTCTTTCTCCAAAACAGTCTCCTCCCAACAGGTCCCACATTAACACGTGCTGTATGTTGGGGCAAAGGACACTTCTGGAGGGTGCACAGTTTCAGCAGCCTCTCCCCAGATCCCCTCCTTGGGGCTTTCTACCTAACTCCACTCACATTTATGTTACTTCATGAGCCGAAACTTCACCCCCAAGTACTTGACTCAATCCCCTCAGGGCTTCATTACTTTAGGGTCCAGAGCAAATGTCATCAATTACATTGAAACAAGCGAGCACCAAACACAAGAACCTTCAAGTGACCTCACAGCTGCTTGCACAATGGCCTCTGGAGCCAGGGTAAGCAAAGCCTGTACCAGGAGTTTTTAGAGGGCCTTTGAACTAGGAAGTGGAAGAACTATGAGTTTCATTAATCACCAGCAGTAAGTTTGGTTCATTTTGGCTTAAATATTCCTTCTTCAGTCTAGATATATAGTAAAAAATAAGACTATAGAGGCTAACAGATCAAATCAATCCAAAACGGAGTCCTACAGAACAGTAGAACAAAAGGGAAAACATGCATTGAAATATCCTCCATCACTCACAGAAATTTGTGCAGTAAGGACTCTCCAGTCTAAAGCACTTCTTTTGGATTTGGTTTTTCTTTCATGAATGATGTGAATCTCCTTTTTAAACCATAAAAGTGTTTTCATAGTCACTTAATCTTTCAGTAGAGAAGGCCACAGCTTAACATCACATTATGGGAATAACTCACACTCTGCCTTGAACTTCACACTTCAGTTATATAAGTTCCTGTTTGTATCAGCTACTCAATTTAAGTCACAGCATAGAAACTGATCTATTCAGGCATACTGAAGTCATAGAGAAGTGACTTCTGTTCCTCAAAGAAGAAAAACCAAAACAAAACTATACATACAAATTGGATGCCTACACAAAATCAAACAGGCAGGAGGCACTTGTGATATGGAAAATAACTGTATGGAAATAAAATTAAATTATATCACAGTACAGTGCATGTCCTTGGCACATGGGTGTAGGCAGTAAAACACTAGAGTGTAAAGAGTGCAGACAAGTTATTTCCTTTTCTTACTACATTTTGATGCCATAAAATAAAATTTAAAATTAAATAAAATTTACTTGGCCATTGCAATAAATACCAAAGAGAGAAACAAACCATAAGATTAGCAGAAGAGTCATCTTTAAAACTAATGTATCACTTACAAACATGCATAGTATTCTGTATGTCGAACATTAAGTGGAAATAGAACTTAAATCAAACTTAAATCCATCAAGATGATAAAATACTGCCCCAAGAGAGCCCACAGTTTGTTGCTTAGAACAGTGACTCAAAGGTGTCCTACACATTTATCCATCAGATCTTAGTGTTTTTCCTGGAACTTAAATAAAAAAGCCTGAGACAGTGAACAAAATCAGAAAAACGTGTAAATGTAGGATCTCTTAGCTAGCCCACCATGAAATGCAGCCCACCTCATAAATTATAGCTTAATAATACTTTTGTGTATGATGGTATGGGTTATTGGTCATGGGGTATTAACACAACGATGCCTGCAAATGGGAATTTTACGATCTCTTAAAATGCACTTGTCACTTCACTTGGTCCAATTCATTGTTCCTTGCTGTTATAGATAATTATGGGTGCTGACTTATATTAGGCAAAATTACAATTGATGTGAGCAGCGATTTTTATCAAAATGAGCCCATTCTGTTGTTCTGTTTTACTTCATATAAATTGATGCTAGAATTATTTAAAAGGAAAAAGTAGCTCAAACAACAAACAAACCCAAAAACTAAACACCTGTTCCCATTCCTGGTCCCAAAGAATTCACATCAGCAGCAGTATTTTCAGTCACTATCAGTGAGTTTTGGGCTGAGCCCTTATACCTGCACCTGCTACTGAGCAATGCTAAGAGACACAAGTAAAGGAGCCCATCTTTTATTCAAGGATGTTCTCCTGAAACCCGAGGTCAGTACTTACTTAAGATACTTGCTGGTATGAAGTCATTACACAAATATTGTGAGATTGTAGTAGTCTGCACCAGCTTGAGTTTGAGCAAAGGTGGTCCAATACTTCCTGTTCAGTATGGAAAACTCTGCTTGATCCTAATCTGCCATCAGATTTGGCTTTGGAGCAGAGAGCATGCATCCCCCAGCATCCCACCCCCTTTGTAACCCAAGCATCCTTTGTTGGAGGTAACACATGCACCACATGTGGCTCAAGCTGCTAGCCAGCAGGAGGATGGATGTATTTACTTACACTCCCTCAAAAGTTATCATCTAGAATCTGTTTTTTATGTTCCTTGGTAGTCTTCCAAGTCCAAAGGATTAAATCACCAGGAAGTGCTATCTTCCTATTTTCAATTCCCTTTTAAAGTGTGTTTTTTTTAATGCCATCGGATATCAGTAGTGATGCTTGGCAACATTACATATTGCTGTTTAATTGCCTTAAAAACTATTTCCCTGGTAGTATCATTAATAATACCAAGTCTAAATTGGATTAAGCACTACACAGCTATAAAGTTAATTCACTGTGATACTAATGAAATGTCATGTGAGGCTTCCTGTAAATCCAGCTAAACAGTCACTGCCAAGGGTCATTAAATCAATGGCACATTCAGCTATTCTGCTTAGAAAGTATTGTTTTAATTGCTAGCAGGTGATTTTCATTAATGCTAGCATCTTCCATTTTACTGACTTTTTATATCTGATGGCAATAGAGCCTATTTCAGTTCAATAATGACAATACTTTTCCATTTCTAGGAAAGGAATGAAACTCACTTGAGAAAATGGTTGAACAGGAATGGCAAAATTTCAATCAGAATATTCTATTGCATATTAATAAAGCACCCAAGTAAAAGAACTGCTCTAATGCCCAAGCAGGTCAACAAGTTTTGGCATGAACGTCATCTGAAGCAATGTGAAACATTACAGATCAGCTGCTCCTGAGGGAGATTTCCCATTGGACAGCTAAGTTTGAAAACTCTGAGCCTTCACCTCCCTGCATCAGCTTACTCAGGTAGAAAACAGCAATAACACTTCCCTGACTTTGTGAAATATTTCTAATTCACTGGGGGAAGGAGTGCAACTGACACTGGAAGTGCTGGATGCAAACACTGCTAAAAAGGCAGTTCAAAGTATGCCATGATCTTGACCTGCATATTGTATTAAGTTTATTTTTCATATTCTGAGAGGAGACTGTCTTTAAACTTAGTTTTGTCCCTGATTGTCATTGGAGTTTTGCTGCTTTCTCTCTTATTTTTCCAAAATTATAAGCATGTGAAAAACAGCCTTTCCAGAGTATCCTTTGGCTCTGAACTTTGTTCATAGTAACAATTCAGAATCTGAAGATCTTGGCTCCAATCTTAAACAGATTCTCAGATTGCAAACAATTGGGGTAGGGGTGAGAAGGATTAAACAGAGAGAAATGGTAAATAGGAATGCCCAGAGGAACTCAAGACACACACACACCCACACCAGCTGTTACACTTTTCAGATATACAAGGTAAGAAATGATACAGACCAAATTACTGAGCAAAAAATAAGTGGGGAAAGGTAGGTTTAAAGACAAAGGTGAAGTGGTTTCACCCATCTCTGAGACTGCTGGACATTACATAACTCCAGCTACTAAAGCGGCCTCTAATTACCTTAATAGCAGGCACAGTTAAAGGGCTTCCTGACAGAGCAACTTGCATCTGTCCTGAGAGGATTGTACACACCTATAAATGAGCACTAGTCAGTCCAGAAGCTGGTAAGACTTTTGTAGCCTTCATTTCCAGCAGCCTCTTTTGAATGTCCAGGAAAGAAACATTTTCCGGAATCTCAGCATTGCTTACTCCTGTGCTAGCTAGAAATTCTGGAGCGGGCTCTCTCTCTCTCTGCACAAGGCAAGACAGCTCTTGGAACATAGTCATGCTCTGCAACATCTGCATGAACTTGGGCAGGTCCGAGGTTTATAGAGACCCTCTCTCCTACCAGCCAAAGTTTGGTGTGGCGCAAGGAAAATTGTTGTCCATTTACTGCGCACAAAACCCTCCGACTTCTGATCTGTGTTCAGCCACATATACCTTCAGATCTAAGGGAAACAATAAATAACAGATTGTAGATTTTAAGAACGTACTCATCACCACTTTTTTTGATCCATGTACTCTATATTTTTGGTTGATTAGGTGAAAGGACGTAATTCAGTCTATCTTGTGAGGATTGGTGGAAGAAAGCAGAATTTCACCCCATTTCAGTGATACTACACAATACATGTCTCTAAAAGGGAGGTCAACAGTGCAGAAGTCTTACTACCACTAAACTTCAGTTGTAAATCCCCTTTCTTCTTATCTCCTCTTCTGCATAATAATTTTCATCCAATTCAAGGCAAGAATAGAGCCTCATTTCAATGAAACTCAATTCAGGGTCACTTTTAGTAATGACATCATTTTAAATCTTGCTAATCTGATACATAAAATCATTGCTAAAAGTCTCCCTTTTGTCTCCAAGATATTCCTCAGCAATACTTACTCTACTTGGCAGCATTCTTTCTCTTCTCTCTGACCCTGCCTGCCCAAAGTACAAGTAATGCAAACAAGCAGTAAATCAGAAAGGCTTACCAGGTCACATCTCATTCCACTTGTCTCTGGTTTACAGTCAGATTTCCCAGTGGGGGGTCAGAGCCATTGGACAATTCTTAGGAACAGGTAAAATATCCCTGAACCATCTGTGGAGGATTTACAATTAAGAACCGATGTCTCCACCAGTGAAAATCTAACTCTTCTGTTAAGCAACAGAACACAGACCTTGCTTCTGATCCTCACGTCCACTTGTCAACTTTCAGGGATATTTTAATTTTACACATAATATTTGATTTTTAATATTTTTCCAGGATTCTACTACAAAAATGCAGATTAGCCCAGAACATCATAGTCTGAAATCCTCTCAAACCAATTTTTTTGTAATAGAAGTCCTTCTGTTAAAACTCCTGCCCTCTGATTTTACATATCAGCTGATTAAGGTCACAGGTTTTTCCTAAGGTTGAACTCCAGTTTGTATCAAGTACAGTAGAAGTGTCTCAGAGACTGCTGTGGCTGTTGTTAGAAATTACTGCAAGCTCTCTGCTGGCCTGTGGATATTTAGCTTGTCTCCTGAGCAATCAGCACAGCCTCTTTTGCAAAGAGGGCAAACTGAATAACCAGGAAGTCAAGGACATCATAGAGGAGACTGAAAACAAGTTGCTTGGCGCTGATTTTGACACCAATACTCCTGGAAGCAAAGGGTGGCCATAGTGCAAATGTCACATCTTTGCCTTAGCTTTCACTTTTATGAAGCTGTTAGGTTTAGCTCACGCTACATTGTAATAGACAATGTAAAGGCTGATTCTCTTTATTGATTTGTATACACATATATATGCCTGCTCACAGTAGAGAAGATAATTAATGAGATTCTAAGCATTCAATTTCTGCACAGTGGTTTAATCTAAAAGTCCAGACGAGCTGAGTTGCCTTTGATAAAACCTGTACAGTGGCAGTGATGCTCCTATTCTCTCATTCTTTTCATGATGTACGTTTAGATCAGGCTCAAAAAGCTGTTAGAGCACTCAGAATAAACACATTTATTTGTGTACTGTGTTGCCTCTTCATTTCTCTGCAGTAGCTATTCTTTTATCATGAATGGCTTATCAAACACCAACTCGACGTCTCTCCAGAAAATTAAAGGCTGTATATCATATAATAAACTACTCCACTGTCAGTTGGCATCATAAACTACAAGGAGCCAGTTGTTCAGGATGTCATCCAGCCCCTGACCAGAGGCAAGACGAAAGCTGAACTCTGACCTGAAGGAGTGATGGAGAATATAATGTTTGTCACTGTCTAAAGAAAACATGAACTGCCTCCACTGGCATCCAGACTTTATAAATTTAGTTCCATGCTGAAGTCCTGAGATTAGTGAAACCTTTCAAAGAGGAGATGATAGTGTTTTGTGTTTTACCCAAGGACAAAGCTTAATCACGTTCCTCCCTTGCGGAACTTACGGCATATTTCTAAAATAATAAAATTCTGAGTAAATTTGGACAGGAGACAGCCATTTAGACTTTTTTCCTCATATAAATGGAATCAGCAACCTAAGTGTGTCAGCTCAGGAATTCAGCCTGCTAAAACACTCCATCACAATATCTGGCAGTTTACTTTCAGATAATTATGGTGCTCTCTACGTGTGTTTTCAAGCACTGACCTTCCACACATACATTTCACACGTTTCTTATGACACAGGAGGAGCTGAGCTTATGAAATCATTTGAGTCAAAACCGAAAGCTTGGTGGTGTTGCTGCTGCAAATGGCTGGCAATACCTGCCAGTACATTCTGGGCTTTGACATTCCTTCCAAATGCCCTACCAAGAGGGTTAAAACACAACACCTCCTCTAAAACAGCAATTCTTGACAGTCTCTCTTCCCTGACTTTCTTCATTTTCCCTGCCCAGCACATGCTAGGAATTAGCCAGTGTGGTGTTCTCCACCCCAAATTTAACTATCTTGTCAGAGGAAAGCCTGCAATCATTCTACACCAAAGCTTGTCCTCTTAGCACCTGCCTCTGATCTGTTTCTTGCATCCCCATCTCTAAAATGACAGGTGTCAACATTTAACTTGGGATCCAGTGTTGTAAAATGTGGCGCTCAAGTCAGAGATGAAAGTTTAATATAGTTGTTGCATTTCCTCCCACACAGACAAGGTCTAAGTCAACAGTTAAACAGCAAGACTTAAGGATTCAGGAGCTTGGTATTTATTCACCTGACCTGCCCCAGCTTGCATATGGGGCTTCAGCCCTCATCACTGAATGTAAAGGGAAGCCTGAATTCTCTCCAAAAATCCTGGACACACAGCTTTAGAGGGCATCCTCCCTGTGAAGCTTCCCAAAGCTGACAAAAGAAATTTCATTGACTTTTTTCTTCCCAGTTGAGCCCTGTATTTTCAGTTCAACCTAGAAACTAGGAAACATGTATATAAAAAAATCTAAACTGTGTAAACTTCAAGGCATTAAGCCCATTCTAACTGGATATTTATACTTTCTTCCCCTTCTCTCTTCCTGCCTGCTTATTTGAGTTCATATTGCTGACTGTGCAATGCCATGATGGGCAGCACTGACTCACAGCAGTGTCACAGTAAGAAACCCTACAAAATACATACCTTTCTGCACATCTGTGCCATGAGGACTAACACTATGTGATTCTGTGTGACTGCAGGAGTCAGTTAATATGCGTGAACTTGAAGGAGCAGAGTCTCCAAATATCTAGTGTTATGAACCAAACAAATGGCCCAAGGTCAGAGACAAAGTCACTCCACTCTGAAACAGAGGTTGAAGAGTCCTGACTTATTTTTTTTGAGCTGACCACCCAACCATGCTTCATTTCACATCCTTGTCAGAAGTCATCATATGTTCCTTCAAGTGCAGCATAAAATTTGCTGCATTCAGTACCTAGTTTTTATTTATCAAGTTTTTAAACCAAGCTTTATTAGCACTTCCCTCTCCCATAAAAGAATCAAAAAAAAAAAAGCAAAGGATACCTCCTTCCCCAAAAGACATTTAATACTTATATAACTTATTAATTTAAAACATATTTTTTTTTTTTAAATCAGAGCAATAAAAGATGATCTTGCCAGATTTAAGTTTGTGTTTGGAACCCCAAAATTAGTTTGGTGAACTCTTAAAAGATATTTCTGATAGAAAAGCCATTACCATGATATGACACTGTATGTAGGAAACTACTTTGTTGCCTAGCAATTCCCAGCTGCTTCACCATTAAGGTTTTAAACATCATTTCTCTATTTGACAAGCTCAGCAAAATCCACAAGCAAAAAAACTGAGTCAGTTCAAAGTGACTTACGCTGTGGAATGTTTCTAGTTCCCCACATATCTAGAGAATTACAATTTTTTTTTCTCTCCTTGCAGTTTTAATTACAACACCAAACTGTTCTATAAAAAAATTAACAACAAATAAACAAAAAATTAGATTATGTGCTTCACAGCTTATTGTAATGCAATTGCACCGAGGTGGCAGGAGCTGGTATTCCCTCTGGTAATGGTTTAACCATAACAGGGAAAGAAAGTCTGTGTATTCACTCCACTGACTTGGAGGCTACTGACTAAATCAGAGCCACAGTATTGACCAGGTACTATTTGCAAATTCCAGGCTTCAGCACTGAGACCACAGCCATGCATATCACAGAGCTGACTGCTCTGTAAGGCAGCAGAGTCCAAATCACTGGGGTACTAAACCTCACAGGGCACAGCACACACCTCCAGTGCAAGCTCAAGAGACCGATACCTTCCCATCTCCCTGTTTGCACCCTGATATCCGATTCCTCATACCAGCACTGCCCTATTGAGTCATGACACTGCTCATATCCAATATAAATTTCATATCCACCACTCTTCACTTCCCCTGCATGGCTCAAAAGAGCAGTAGATGTTGCCTAAAGCAACAAAGAAAAAAATATTAAGATAGCCTGGGTTTGGAATCTAAGTTGCTGCTTCCCATCAATAAAGTAACACCATTTGCAGTCAATTTTAGCTTTCTCCTTTTTTCCCCATGTGTGGGGTGAGTGACAGTCTTGTACCAGCACAGAATGTGCAGATTGATAAATAAAGGAATGAGAAGAATCTCATCTTATGGTGAGAGGTGCTCAGAGCTAATTGTCTGAAACTGAAGGATGACTTCCTGATGACAGATACAGCCCCCTGGTTCAAGCAGTATGTTCATTTATAAATATGCACAAGCTTTCATAAAAATACATTAATGGGAGCTACATGATCAAGAAAATAAGGTTAGAGCAAGGCAAACATTTGCAGTGATCAATTTTTCTGGCACTGTTATCCACTTCTGTGCAAACAGTCCTCATTTTTAAAGACTGACCCACTTCATTTTAAAACAGCATTTTAGTTTTCTGAGTTCTCATGCATGGGTTGCTGTGTTACCACATGTACTGCTTTTTTGTACATGACATGCAACTGGTTAGATAATTTGTTCTCTGGATCTGTATGACATTTGTGCATGATCATTCCCACAGAGAAGAAATAAAATGCAACCAAAAAAAAAAAATCCAAAGAAAGAAGTGATCCTCTGCAAGTACATATTCACAAATACATCTCTGAAGAAAACAAATACTTGTGCATCAGAAAGCTGGATGCACCTCACAGTAAGGTCATCATCTTCCTCTTGCATGCCCATGTCAGAGGAAAACACTGATCTGCAGTCACAGCCAGACACCACAGATGCTCCAGAGCTGCAGTGACTGTGACTGAATGACCACACATGGGTAGCACCCAAACCAAATCCATGATATTTACAAGCAGCCCCCAAAACTTGTACAGTAGTCAAGGAGGTAACATGGCTCTGAAACCAGTCTTAACCATGCCAGACAGGCAGAAAGAGGGAGGAGTTTTGAGCAAGAGATCTCAAATGGCTGAATCTCCTGAAATCCCTTAAAATGCCCACTGAAAACATTTCCACCACCTTCAAATTCCCATTCCCTTCTAAAAAGTTAACTAACCCAAACAAATGGAGACCAAGGCTATACTAGCATGATGGATTCAATTGGAAAATAATTAATTTTTAATTAAGAGGAAATTGTTTTCAGACAAAATGAGAGGAGAATGACAAAAAGAGAGGAAGAGAAGTGGAGTGAGGAAAGATGCCCTAATAACCCTCCTGTATTGAGAACATGTATCCTCACAAAAGGATTTCCTGCTCTTCAAGAAAGACCTCTTTTTATTTATTTAATTAGTATGATTCATTTAAACAGTATGACTATTATAATTAATACAATATTTTTATTCCTATATGCCTCTGTCATAATTACAAACCCATCAAGTTTACTGACCTTAGCAAGAAGGATATTGAAAGGATGGGAAAAAAGCCTTCATATTTTATTTCTTTCACTCTAGAGTATTATAGTAAATTACAGCCAAGTACTATTTGTAAAAACTTCATAGCAGAAACCAAGAATATCTGTTGATGCCTCAGTTTATCTTTATACCCATGAAATAATTTCTATTTAGGATGTTGTTATAAATTCCAACAATTGAAGTGTCTGTCCTAGGCATCATATCACATCATTTACAGGTCTGCTATTAAGCTCCTGACACTTCTGTGCTAACCTCCCACAGTGCTGCTAACCCTACAAATCTCCAATATTTCGCTGTACTATTCACAGCTTTTAAAGAAACGATTGACTTTGGGAAGTCAGGACAGCAAACAAAAGTCTAGTTTTACCTGTAGAGAAAAAGTTCAATAAAAAGCATTTGGGTTCCCCATTAGCTGTTTAATATGCAAGGTACCAAACTGCATCCACTTATCTTGTAACTCATCAGTTTTTGTGGGCTACTGCCCTTTGCAGAGGCTCATGGCTGGTCCACAAAGCTGAGGGTGTGAGCTACTCCTGACCTTTCACAGCTGATATGGGACAGCAGAGTTGTCTCTCTGCTCTTAGTCACACAAACTCTCCTATAGAAGCATACACACATTATACCACTTTCCTCAACATGAAAACATTCCTAAAAAAATAATTTTCTTACTCTAGTAAGTAAGCATTCCATATTTTGCTAGCAAAACCTTGATCACCAAAATTTTATAGAGACAGAGCTGTCCTGTGGCAGTGGATGAGGCTTGCCATGGTTGTGTATCCTTCACTACAGCCTTTTATGCTGTAAACTAGACTGAGATCATTTCTGTATCTTATGTTAACAGAAACACACTATACATGAATGCTCTGTCCTAGCATTTAGCCTATTGTCACAGAGTTACAAAACCACTCCAAGTAACCCAAAATACACCTCCAGTGGGCTTCACTGCCAAGTCTGAAAAACAGAAAAATACCATTCAACAGTACAAAAAAAGAAACTGTTGAAATTTTTTTGCTTCTGGTTTGACTCATACCAGACTGTGCCCTGAAGTAGCAGGTCACGGTGAGAGGCTCATTCATCAGTATTCAAAAGCCACCAAGGAAAACCTTTTTTTTTCTGGACTTTATAAGCATCCAACAGGAAGCGAAAGAGACGTTAACATAGGGAACCTGGTTACCAGTAGGAGAAACAAACTTATTCTATTTCCTTTACCTTTCTTCCAGAGGTATCATAGCAGTTCCAACACTGCTCTTGAAATTCCCCCTGTCTTGGTGTTCCCCTGATATCCTGTGGCCAACAGAAAGAGGGTGGCATTGAAGGGTGGGGTGGGTGAGAACCATCCTCATTAAATGCAAAGCCAGCAGTCAGAGATAACAATGCACCAAGCAGCAGTAATTAGCAATAATAGCAAGCACCTTGTTTCTAGCCTTGCTGTTTCTTTAGCCACAACCACCTCCTGTGGGGAGAACTGATAACAAGCAGCTGGAGGATTGAGGATTTAACAGTAAGGCCCGTAGAGCAAATGCTGCAAGTCTTATGGTCCTCTTCCCTCCCATTTGTAGAAAGCAACCAAATGATCTATTTATTGATAAATTAGACACAGATGTGGGAAGTCTCCTGGCAGCCAGAAACTCACTGCTTGCTTTTGCAGATTCCAGGGACACCTCACAGCCCCTTTAGATCTAACTTTTGTTGCAGATGGTTCCTTAAGGCCAGGTCCTCAGCACACATAAATCATGCCAAGCTCCAGTGAATTCCCTGTAAAACCACCATCGACAGAGGAACTACTCTTTTACCTCTCCTTGCAATCCCAAGTATTTGTTTCCTTTTCATCCAGCCTTGTGCTGCTGAATGCTAATGAGAGCAGAGGTGATTCATTCCCAATCAACCATCTCCAGAATAATTAGCATGGGTATCTAACCCTCACTCCCCCTGCTTTTTCAGGCACTACACATCCTCTGCTATCCACAGATAGCAGGACACTGTGTGGAATATTTCAGCTGTATCCCAGCTGTAATTATTTTCTCAAGTATTCAAGGCATTTTGAAGAATCACAACCACCCCTTAGTGTTCTGATGGAAATGAAGTTGTTATTTTTCTATGTAATTATTTCATCATATTTATTACTTAAACCATCTCTAAGAACAAAAGCTACACAGCAAAAGCAAAGCTTCATTTCACCAGGTGTTCTCCTGACAGTGTGAGGAAAGCTATTTAGGAAAAAAAAAGGACAGAAAAAAAAACCTTTTCTTTTAACATCACTGCTCTGACAACCACAAAGGCTGCCTGACATTCTTGATAGCTCTATTTATGATGTTACATTATCCTGCTACTGTGAGGAATGCTGTTTCTACTAACCAGGCTTAGGTCTAAATAGAGCTGTGAGACAAACTCTCCAGCCGTGTGACCTCCTGGAGAGTGAACAAAAAGGGCATCAGAAACTGCTGAATGGCTGCCAAGATGGAAAGAGTTAGTGTCCCACTTGGTCCCCAGTGTCTCTCAGGGGGCCTCAGAGTGGGAAGTTTGCCTGGTGGGGAAACAGCAAATGTATCACCCAGCTGTGAACAGCAGCAACAGGCACCACCTGAGGAAAGCCACTCCAGCAGCTTGGGTCCTTTCTTTTATATTACTGCCAGTAGAGGAGGACCTGGACATCCATGATGGATTGTGGCCTCTTGGAACTTTAAGACAGAAAAAGTAAGTTGATAGATTCAAGAACAAGAGACTCAGAGCCTGTAAAACCCTAGGTGGCCAGCTGTGTGCAGTTACCAGATTTGCTCTCTCTTCTGGGTTTTTCCCCTCCTCACGCCTCTACCAAATCATAAAACGATGCACAGAAACTTTAGAAGGAGGTTCAGATTTTCTCAGTGCCCACATTCACGCATGTGTCTTCTCAAAAAATACAGCTGGATGGAGTTCCATCCTACAAACAGCACAATAATATTTGGTGTTTATACAAGACTTGTCATAAATAAAATATTTACAGAGAACATCACAACCATTATCACCATTTCACAAATGGAACACATGAGCTGAGGGACTTCCTTATAGCAGGGGGAGCTGGAACCAGACACTCCATGTTCCAAGCTTGTGTTGCCAAATGAATCCCAGAACAGATAATTTTTGTTAGTCTCTAGGGTATAAGAAGTCCTGTTAGGAAATAAGCTGGATAAATAGAGTAAGGGAAAAGAACTATGATTTAAAATTCTCTTCCTCAAAGGACTGTGAAGTGTTTTTTTATTTAATAGAAAATATACAGAATAGAACTGGTGTGGTTGTGCCCTCTCTTCCCTCAAATAGTCTTTGAGTTTGCTAGTTAATTTAAAACAAATACAGAAAAGGTGTAGAAGTTTCAAAGGTGACTATATTTCCATAGATCTTAAGACTGGTCTCAGATAAGGCAGAGCTGGAACCAGATTAGTCCTACCTCTCAAAGACCCTGACAGAACCTACAGAAAATAAAAAAATAAAAAAAAAAATCACAAAAACATTTTAAAAACTATTTTTGATGTTTGTTTGTTGTCTTCAATTTCCTGTTGTCAGTATATGCATGAGTTTACATTTCAGAGTACTGGACAAATTGAACACTGAGAGCCTGTCTAAAAGCACAGCAGGTTCTCAGTTCAGAGCTACGTTTCCAAGCACATTGAAATCCATGTAGAGGTGTACAAAAAATAACAGCTTTTAACAGCTACTAACTGGGTTTCTGGATGATGATTATTATTAGCAAACAATTAATTCATCAAATAATTAATTGATCAGGTCAGAAATTTCCAAATAAATAAACTTGTACTGTTTGATAGTTACAAGACAACTTACTGCCAAATTTTCACAATTTCTATTCCATTACATTCAGAACTTCGGTGGCTAAGCCTCCAGTGTATTAAAAATACTTGGTCTTAATTTGATCAAGAATTTCCAAAATTATCCCAGAAACCCAACCGCGTCCTGGGCTGTATCACCAGCAGGGCAAGGAAGGGGATTCTGCAGGTGAGATCCCACCTCTGCAGTGCTGCATCCCAACATATGAAGGACTCCTGATCTGCTGGAGCAGAACCAGAGGAGGCCATGAAAATGAATCAGAGAGCAAAGGAGAAAGGCTGAGAGAGATGGCATTGTTCAGCCTGGAGCAGAGAAGGAGGCCTTAGAGCAGCTTCCAGTACCCAAAGGGTTCTACAAGAGAGGAGGAGGGGACTTGTGAAAGGGCATGTAGTGACAGGACAAGAGAGAATGGACCCACACTGACAGAGAACAGGTTTGGATTAGATACAAGGAAGAAATCCTTCCCTTTGAGGGTGGGCCCTGGCACAGGCTGCCCCATCCCTGGAAGTGTCCAAGGCCAGGCTGGATGGGGCTTGGAGCAGCCTGGGATAGTGGAAGGTGATGCTGCACATTAAAAGGGAGTTGGAACAAGATGAGCTTTAAGGTCCCTTCCAGCCCAAACAATTTTACAGTTCCATGATTTCTGTTGAAATCTTGTGAATCAGTAAATTTCTCCATTTCAAAAGCCAAAGAGACTCAGTTTAATACCTCCATCTGAAGCTGATGTTGTGTGCTGTGGTATATTTTGCAGTACTGATACAGGTAAGCTATTTGCTGTTCAGACAGTTGAGATCTCTCAGCAGTTCTGATAACAAGGTGAAAAGTGGAATACAGATGCAATGGTGTGTTCACACACAGAGAGGTAAAAATATGGTTTGCAGAAAGCACATTTTGCTGGCTCTTTTTTTCTGGAATGAAGTCACAGACATTCTCTTTGGTGATTACTATTCCAGAGGAAGTTCCAGAAAATGAATTGTTCAGTGATATCTCAGCTATGCCAGAGTAATAGCTTGAAAATTCACTCCAGGAATTGATCCTCCATTGATAAGGGAATGAACTGTATTATGTAATGGGGTAGACTCTGCTCACTCTTACTTTGAATTAACACCAGCGTTGCAGAGATAAAAATATTACCGAGGGCCATTTCCATCTCTCCTTCTCATGATCCATTTTCTTGCAACAGAGCCATAAGGTTGTGAATTCAGTGACATATCTGAAAGAGGAGCTCCTAGAGACAATGAAGAAAGTTCTTTTTCAAGCACATGGGTCTTCACTAAAAACAGACAAGGAGAAATTACTGTCAAGCTATTTGCTTTATAAAGTGCTCCATTGTCTCTCAGAAATAGACTCCACTTTTCCACACTTGCATGTGTAATTTAGCCATTATCATATTGTACTTGTTGAAATGTCAATTTAAGACTCTAAATTTCTTATTTTTAATTTTTCTTTTTAATCACAGAGAAATAAAATTTCTGTCTCTTGTTCCATTTTTTATTTCCAATTGTTTAATTTCACCAGAACTCCAGGTTTTTTTGGTCTGTCCCTAGAAATTCCTTGTTCCTGAAGATTATCTTGTCCTGCCATCTAGCGAGCACTGTGCAGGATAACGCATTCCTCACTGAGCCTAGCGACAGCTGAAAAGCTAGAAAACAGGGTAGAGGGGCTTGAAAATCTTTTTTTCCTGTATACATTTGTTCTTTCACAGAATCTACAGATAAAAAGCTCCATCATGTAGATTAATGTATCTTTTCCCTAAACAGCTAAACCTATTGTTGTAATCTGCTGTTTGATTTCGAAGAGGTTTAACAGGTTCAGTCTCATGATGGGCAGTAATTTAAGCACTACCCACCAATGTGTTATAGGAGATGTTTTGATGCAGGCACAAGTGTCTCCTTTCAACAGGAATGTTCCTGGGATGAGCACCTGGTGACAAAGACTCTGTTGTGCCAAGAAAATGAAACTGCCACGATGATGTTTTGGTAGGTACCAGGCTACTTCAATATTACAAGAAAAGCTTTTGCTGTTTGAGGATAAGAAATATTTCCTGCAACCAGCTGAACTTCTTCAGTTAATAGAGCAGATTTCAGTCTCATTTGGACCAGGTGGCCACTGGTGTTACAGGACTTTGCTGTACACACAACCCACCAATAACTATTTCTTAATACACTTACAGTCAGATCCAATGCCCATTGCAGTCAATGAAAAGACTTTCAATGGCTTTAAACTGGCTTTAGTCAAAGTCTTTATTCACTAAAAAAAACTCTAAATTGAAAATTTAAAGATGCAAGTATAAAAAAAACAAAAAACAATCAGGCCTGAAAAGGGGAGAGCATTTTTCAATTAAAGTACTACTCAGGTATGTGTTAGGGTTAGACTGGAATTAAAACCCCATGAAGAAGATTGTCACTCACAGGAAGCAGGGTCAGCACACAGCTGAAAACAAATACTAACTGGGTAAAATACCAAGTTAGTGCCACTACTGCAGAAACCTTCTTTAAGCAACACAGACTATCTAAGAAAACACCACAGGAAAAAAAAAATAAAACAAAAGCAACAACAACAAAAAAAACTATGCAAGAAAGATCTCAACTTTTCTACTCCCTAGACTGAATTAACTTGTATAGAATGTGAACAGCCTTGGTCAAGATTAACAATTTCATTTTTCTGTTTATGTGAGACTTCCAGGAACACACCAGGCAATGTTTGAATGCACACACACTGCCAACAAAACCCCCAAAATCCCAGCAAACTCATCACTTCAATCTTGCATTATTACTATTCATTTGGATGACAGGTGGAAAACAAACAATACTTACAAATCAAAAGATTTGGTCATTTCAGAGTTGCACTGCCAAGTTAGCATAATGCTTTCGGGGTCTGCCATAAAATATGCGTTCACTTGAAAGTATTTTCTGCCTTGAAAAAATACTTTATAAGTGAAATCAGGTTTCCACTGGCTGCAAATGGCATAAAGGTTTTTATCTACAAGGATATATATTTTCCTGAGTCCTAAGAGACATAATGTAAAAATTTATACTTGAAATGTACTTCTAAGCTGCTTCCATAAATGTAACATCTTTAAAATGACTGCCACAGTTCAGTTCAGTGCAAAAACATAAACCAGAAGTAAACATCCATTTACACAGCAGAAAAGTGTCTTACATTAAACCTATTGCAAACCATTCAGAAAAGCAAGTTCAATCTCAAACCACCTTCCATGTAGTCATGCTCTTTATAATAATGGAACATACAACCAGGAGCAAAAATTACTTTGTGGAAATGACAGCTACAGCCAGTAATAAATTGAGCTCTTTTCTTTCTCCAGTTTGAGTTTATGAATTTCAACATCACGTTCTTTCATAATGACATCCAAGACAGACCCCACTGAAAATTTTCTTGCATCAAGGAGTTCTGGTTCATTCAAAGCACAACTGATGCTCTAAAAAACCTGAGCTTCCTATGATCATATTCTAGAAATACTTGTCTACCTGCCTCTCCACAAGTAAGTACTGAACTCACTGCTTAGTTTATAATTTGACAAAAAGGTTGGAATTCAAATGATGTTAATTTCTTAAAATTACACCAAACCCAGCTCAAATGAGAAGAGAAAGAGGATTAACATTCTGGAAAGAAAAAGACTGCAAAATGAATCTTAGCCTGTTATTAGATATCAGCTACTCCACCCCATGCAGGTCATAAAACTCAAGAAAATCAAGTCTCATCAGCTCAGCTATTGATATGTGTTGCAGCAGACTTCTCATTAGGTGTAGAAATGAGCCAAGA
>JAWWMU010000013.1:18511939-18531228 GCA_035048155.1 Cinnycerthia olivascens
CAGGCTCCAACCCCATCACACCCAGACTGACCTCACAGCTGATCTTCTACAGCAGCAGCTCTCCTCCTTGTTTCACTCTTTGTGTCTCTCTGGATCTTCCCTTCTTCCTCAGGGCTCCTCTGCCTCCTCAGGGCTCCTCTTCTTCAAGGGCCCTCTGCCCATCCAACCCAACCCTTTTATTACCCTTGATCAGTCTCAGCTGTGACCCATCAAGTGCAAGGCTGTTCCTCTTCTTTAGTAATTAGTACAGCTGTGACTTATCAGGGGTGAGGTTGCCTGAAATCCCTTCTTCCACACCTACATGAGCTCTTTTGACTGCTTGTTGTGTTAATAATTCTTTCCCACTTTGGACATGCCAGTTTATGCCACCGCAACACTTGGGGTGCAGCTGAACCCCAGGCACTGGGGCAAGCCTGCAGGCTCAGCACCTGGGATGCTGTGTGCAAACCCAGCCAAGACCTGAATCAAACACTAACTACTACTGCTACTACTACTACTTCAGGAGCAATTACTTGTAGTAGAGTGCACATCTATCGACAGAAAATCTCTGAGACCCATCAGCCAACAGCTGTGCCCTAAGACACTCCATTTGACTCTGGGGAGTAGCTGGAGCACAGTGGGAACAGATGCAGGCAGGATCTTTCCAGAAACAAATGTCTGCTTGCTCCAAGTGGAAAGTATTAAATACAGAACTTTGCAGCAAAACTAAACCAAGACTTTCCTGGACTTGCAAAACACGAGAATTTTTCCTCAAAGCTTATTAACTGCTACAGAGGTTGGACATGGGTGTCAAAGAGACCACCTCAAACACCAGTACAGAAATTAATGCTTTGCCTATCAAGATTAATTTTAAATGTAGTGTTGCATCATTTAATTAAAAATTTTAGTATTCAGATATTTATTCATGTACTGGGGATTTGCTTCATTTCCATGCATATGCTGAAGAGTCTCAGATCTAGTCAGAGATATGTATATTTTTAAGGTGTTTAATTTCTAGGATTTAGCCATTTATTTCTTCAAGTTTAAGGAATTCAAGGGAAATCCCAGCTTTATTGAATTCACTGAGGAAACATCCTCATACTTCAGACTGTACCAAACAAACAAAAAAGAGAACTGTCTTAATAGGAAAAATAAAACTAGTTGAAAAAGATTTTGCATATAGGCAAATTTCCAAGCATATTTTATCTATAGGAAATCAATAAATGTGAAAAGGTCCATTTTGGAAAATAATTCCCTCATCAGGTAAAAATAAAGATGTATTCATTTTACTATTCTCCCTTCACTTTCTTGCAGAGGGCAAGAGAGAAACACTTGTCTCCTGTCTTCTTTGAAGTTTAACATTACATAATGTCAAGACCATGCCAAGGTGAAATTTGGCATAAATAGTGCAACATATCAATCATTTTCTCAAAATCACATTACATTTTCCTTTTTTTTTCTCTATTTCAGTATTCATATCAAAAAGTCAAAATATGTAGAGGCTATGCTTAAGGAAACTGTCACAAATTACGTGAGTTCTGCTGCAGACAATTTTTTATTTTTTTTATACTTCCTTTTATGTGTCTGTTTCTGTATATATATGTACACACGCATATATTTTTTCAAATAAGCTAGAAAATATTCAGTAATTCTGTAGCTGGGATCAGAATGGCATGATTACGCAGGCTTAAAAATTCTTTTGGAACTGAGTTTGTTTTCTACCACTGTCAACATTAACAGCAGCAAAAGACCGCCTGAAACTCCCTGGTCCACACTCACATCTTCACACCTGTTTGCTGACAAGTGGCACAGAGCATATAAAACTTAGCCAGGGATTCTTGGCAGGTTAAGTCCTACGAGAAACATCCCAGATCGATTTCAGGACAATATGACAGAAATCAAGGCGTGTACAGAGGTATCAGAAATTACTGTGGCTGGCATATCTGATGAATAAAGAAAAACCAGTGCAAATCACAGTATTTCCAGGAGTGGGGGAACAGGAAGAACAAAACCATCTGAAATTTCACCAAGCACAACTGCTGGGTTCTATTTCTTCCCACACTCAGAACACGAGACTGATGAGAGCTGATACCAGAGAGCAAAGAAGGAAGCCCCTTCCTTATAAGCCCTATAGGAGAAGAGCACAGCTGCAGTCCTGGTATCCTCTTAAAAGAGGTGCCAGAAATCCTGCCCTGGCCCAGCTGCATCCACACTGAGTGCAGCTGTGGTCTTCAGATGAGCACCAGACATGCTGAACAACATTTCAGCCTGGGGATTCCATTGTGATTTCACAATCTGCCCCAAAGATGCGGGGACACTTCTGAAAGATGTTTGGATGTTTTGCTACCAGACTGTTCAGATAAAAGAGCTCCTTTGTGCAGTGCTCGAGCTGCTGTGTGTATTAAAATTTCCTGAAAATGCTGTTGTAATAATTCCAACTTGCTGGTACCAGGAACTTCTGCCTTGTAGAGACCAAGGCACTGCTGACTGGTGATACCATGTCTTTAAGACAACCCACTTCACTGAGTTCAGAATCAAGCCTCCACTGTCCAGGCAGTCCCACTGCTACACTTCAGATAAGGGATACTCTGTACCTTGCCTCTAGCAAATTTTTGAAGCTTGTGTTTTGCCAAAAGGATTAAAAAACCTCTAAATAAAACAAAATCAACAATGAAGAGAGCACACAACATAAAAACCCCTGTATATTTCAATCCAGCAAGTGGCTGAAAACCCCTGCATCACCTGACAAAGGCACAAGACAGAGTGTGGAGTGCATCCCCAAAGCAGAAAGAGCTGCTGACACAGCACATGAAGTCATTGCTGCTTGAAAAGATCCTGGCCAGGCTCCCACTGAGAAGCTGAGAGAGCTTCAGTTTCATTCTGATTGCTCATAGCAGGAATGTAAATCAGGGTGGTCTAGGAAAGGTGAATGAAGTCACCTGCATGTCAGACCAACACAGAGATCACACTCAACACTTGCTTTCCTGTCCTCACCCAGTGCTGTGAAACACTCCACAATATCATGCTCTCAGGTTACTACAGGTCTCTACACCTCCTCCCAAGAAGGCAATTTGGCATTACAGTGTGAACTTTACCTAGGGACTGGAATTTAAATAAGACACAAGCATACTGTAAGTCTAATGAAGTATCGTGAAGGATCTGAGGCTGTAGCTCCACTAGGATTACATTAGGTCTGGGTGTTTGCAGATGATTCAATGCACAATCAAAGCAGGGAAAGGAGTGCAATGAATTGTAATGCAATTTTTTACAGGTCAACATATTGATACTTCAAATCAGGGGCTTCCATGCAGTGGCAGATTTCACCCAACCAGCTGCACATATCAGGAAATATGAATATTAAGCACTTATCCTTTCTCTTCCATCAACACACTATAGCTTCTGTGCCTTGCATTCCTAAATCCTGAGCAGCCTGCAATAGATTCGTAACTTCACTGCCTAGAAGCTGGACAGCAACACAGGGAAGGTGATTCCTCCCTTTTTCTCTGCCCTCATGAGACCTCACCCTGCAGTGTCCAGTACTGGGGTCCTCAGAAACACATGGACCTCACCCTGCAGTGTCCAGTACTGGGGTCCTCAGAAACACATGGACCTCACCCTGCAGTGTCCAGTACTGGGGTCCTCAGAAACACATGGACCTGTTAGAGCAGGTCCAGAGGAGGCCACAAATATGATCAGAGGAGCCCCTCTCCTTTGAGAACAGGCCGAGAGCTGGGGCTGTTCAGCCTGCAGAAGAGAAGCCTCTGGGAAGAACTCACAGATTTCAGGGGGCTTATCAGAAAGGTGAGGGAACAATTTTTTAGCAGGGTCTGTTGCAAAGGGTAATGGTTTTAAACTGAAAGAGGAGGATTCAGACTAAGTATAAGAAAGGTTTTGACAATGAGGATGGAACACACAGAGAGGTGCCAGATGCCCCATTCTGGAAACATTCAAGGTCAGGCTGAATGAAGCTCTGAGCCACCTGACCTGGCTGAAGATATCTCTGCTCATTGCAGGATCATTGGAGTAAACAACCTTTAAAGAACCGTTCCAACCCAAACCATTCTAGGATTCTAGTTTAGGATTCTGTTAGGCTTTTCGTGTTCCATGCATGCTTGATTATTCTCTAACATATAATCTACAAAACCAGTTTGAATGCTGGCAAGTAGGCACAAAAATGCTTCTTGGTTTGGGACAGAGAAGGTCTAAAGTGGGCAGAGGGGAGTGGAGGAGCAGGAGTGTTCATACAGTGGTCACTTACTCAGAACATGCCATAACAGATGACTGTGCTGAAGCCAGGTGTTTCTTGACAAACAAAACAAACATCTTCATCAGACTGGCCTTACATGTGATTTACACATAGGTTTTCACATTTCTTTCCTTTTATTTTTTCTCAAAAGTAAAGCTTAACAAGAGGAGAAAACTCCTTTGATTTCATAACAAAGTGAAGTCCATCAAAGCTTGAAGTGGGGGAACCAGACTAGAGTATACAACAATTGAACAAAACAGCAGTCTTCCACTAAAATGCAAACTACAATGTCTCTGCTGGCCCACAAAGCACTGAGATGACTTCCTGAACCATGCCCATATTCAAATGTGTTTTCAAAAATGTGAGCTTGCAACTACTACTTGAGGAAGATGCCTCCTAAAGCCACAGTCGTGAGCTCTGAGTTCGCAGCATGATCAGCAAGAACAATCAGCAGAGAAAGAACCTTGCACAGCCACGACACTCCAGGCAGGGAAAATGATGGGGTTTAGGCTGAACCAAACAGCTGGCAGCTTCTCCACTAAACAGTTTGACTTCCGGGAAAACAATCCAAACCAGAATCCCAAAAGAAAACAGAACTGTGCAAGTTCTGCTTTACTGTGTTATTTTAGAAGCCAACATTATAATTGTAATAGTGCTGTTAAGGAAAGAAGATAAGAAATCTTTAAGCTATAAAATATGGTATTTCTCATGTTTGCTGCAATGCAACACCTGCTCAGATGGGACACTATTGATAAGGTTTTTAAAAAGACAGGGACATCAGGCCCTTCTGAGCTCATCAGTTGCAAGCCACTATGCACATTCTCCACTGGTTGTGTCTTTAGCTTTGTTTTCTTTGAAATTCTTACGTTACCACATTATCTATAGCCTTCGACAGCTTCTTGGCCCAGACTCTGAGACTTTTGGAGGGTCAGGGCAGAGCAGCAGAGCTCTCTATGATTTCTTGACAGACCACAATAAACACTGTGTGGCTCCCTGCTGGTTCTGTTTACACACTCTTTTAAAAATGCATAACAGTTCCCGTCAGCTCTGCTGCCTGTGCTGCTGAAGGTGGGGCTGGTGGCATCCCACAGAGGCCAGGAATCCCAGCTGGGACCTCTGTAGTGCTCTTTCTCATGCTGGCAGAGACTGTCACCACTGGAATTGCAGCAGTACAATACAGGATTACAATATATGTGTTTTGTTGATGATTATTCTAATGTAATTCCAAATTAAAAACAGGGTGAAAACCTGGATCCACTGAGATTACTAAAGGTTTTTGTCAGACTCTGAGAAGGACCAAGCTTTCACAGACAGCATTACTTTAATTCACCAAAGCAAAAGGATATCTACTCTATAGGGAATCAATACCATGGAAGATTTAAGACTGCAATAGATTTGAAAATCCAGTATAGCATTGTCTCGTGTCCTTCCTGGTCTGAAAACATGTTCCTGAGTTGGTTATTGGCATAGCCATACCCTTTAGGCTAGGGCTGGGCTCCTCACAGTATGGCTTTTGGCACACAACTCAGAATGGCTTATGGCAGAAGAAACAGCCCCTCACCCGTAATGAAACAACAAAATTCCAGAACACTGTGACACAAAAATACCCTTAAAGCATAGACGAGAAAGTGCAACAAATGTCATTCAGATGAGCAACAGGAATGAGAAATAAGTCATATCAGAGAATGCTCAGGAGCTCTGCTGCTGTAGTAACTGTGCTGTGAGGACCTGGGAAGGCTCCCTGCTCCTCTGCTCTGCTGATGGATGGGCAGTTCTTCCAAGAGCCATTCCCAGAAGGATGGTGGTGTCCACGGTCTCCCATCCTACACAGCCAGCAAGGCTTCCCACTAAGGCCACTTCCAGCAGTGGGTTGTGCTGATCTGGACAATTGTCCAGCAGTGAGCAGAGTGAGGAGCATCAATCAACATGGAGAAAGAAGAATCAGGGAAAACATTAACAAAAATTAGCTGCTAAAAGAGAGTGCTGCAGCCAGACAGAACCAACAAATGCACACATTGCTGAAAAAGCACAAAGAGGCTTGGCTCTGCCAAAAGGGCTCTGTGTCTGAAGAGCCAGGAACACCACTCTGTGCCAGATCGAGGGAACAACCATGGAACAAGATATTTCAACCCTAAACAACCTTCCACTTGCCATGAAAGGTTTATTTGCTAGTTCACAGATACAGACTGCAGCTCAGTTAATATCACACAGGTTTGCAGTTCTAGCATTGCCACAGCTATTAATGGCAGAGCTAATCAAAAGATGAAAAAACTCATTCTTGTGGCAGGTTTTGATTCTTTAAATTTTTGTTAAGGTCACTTGTAACCAGAAAAAGGAATAGCCCGTGAAAACTTGGCTGTTTGATTCAGAAAACATGAAGATGTAGCATGCACGTCTTACTGCAAGAATGAAAATAAAAAGACAAAAAAAATCCAATGACACCTGGGCTGATAGTAATTTTTATGGAAGATCAGACCTTAAGAACCTGCTAATAGTGACTTGGTGGGGGGAGGTGGAAATCAATGCAGCTGAGATGCTATTACAGAAATGAAAACACATCTAGAGATCCTCAAAGTGGTGGGGGCCCATCCTGCTGCATCACTGTACCAACAAATACAAACCCAGGTGAAAGGGCCCCAGCTCAGGTTGGCTGGGGCAGTGCAGGGGGAAAGAAAAATGAAAGTCCAAAGTAACAGCAAGAAAATGGGATTTGCTTGAGGTTGTAGGACTGAGAAAAAGCAAAACTCCTATTCTGTTTTCCACACACATGCTCATAGGAAGCTGGTTGAATATACCTAGAATTAACTTCTGGTAAAAACAAAAATTTATTAAAAATTATACTTTTTCACTTCTGAGCCTTCAAAGAGATACAAAACCAAGCAACATGTTAAATGTTCTCAGATATTGTTATATTGCCTCTCTGCCCTTTGAAACAACATACTAAAATATTTCACAATTTTTTATGTCACACAGGGTGTTCAAATTCCAACAACTTTCACTGAGAGGCCATATTTATGACTGAGAGCATGGAAGATTTACTGCTTATTGCCTCTCTTTATGTCCTAAGAATTAATTGGGTGGAGGTGTCTTGCCCATTTTCAAATGTTCCTTTTCTGATTTATGCTATTTACCTCCCTTGTTTCAGGAGATCTTTTGAATATGGGATCTCATCAACTTTGTGTGTTCAAAGCTGTAATTCTAATTAAACTTTTGTAAAGGTAGATGTGAACTTTTACACTACCTATAAACTAAAACACCAGAAAAAAATACATTAAATTAAAAAAGAAGAAGAGCACCTCATGCATTTCTGGAGGTTGTGCCAATTCTCACACTTTTCTTCTCATTTGACACCTTTCTTCATGCAGAAAGAACAGTTGCTTACTCCAATCAGTTCTCCTATGTGCAGTTTCATGGAACAAAACTACCCAGCTTTGGATGTCTCTTCCATTTCATCTGGGGTTTTTTTATACACACTTGGAGCTGATTTTTTTTTTTTTTTTTTTTTTTCTTTTTTGTGGCTGACAGCTCAGAACTCATAGCAGAGCCATTCCTGGGTGGTAAAATGGAACTCAGACTTCAAAGGAAGAATCACCAAAAGATTACAACTGGGTCAAGCAGTGGAGCTATCAGAAATCTTCTGTAAACTGGGAAGATGCTTGCAGGCCACACACAGCTCATGTTTAGAAACAAACAAACAAAAAACCAAACAGCATTTTCTTCAAAACAGAATAAAAGGTAAAATCACAAGGAGGGGTTTTCTTAGCCACTGTGTCCCCTGAAGCAATGCTGTCATCTGCAGATCTGGCAACCTCACTGATGAAAGTTAATCACTCTTTAGCTTTGAGACTTGCTTGTTTTGTTGTAGGGTTATTTGTTTGGTTTAGGGTGGGGTTTTTTTTGTTAGCAGAAATTATGTCAATGCTTACAGTTAGGGCCACCAACCACTTCCCATACTTCAATTTCATTTTCAAATCAGTTTCTGAACCTCATTGAGGGATAAGATATCTTGTTCTGACACAATTGCTTTGTTTAAGTATCCAGATTGAGTTCAGTGCTTACTACACCATTTAGAAACTCCTCCTTGGAGGCTGACAGACAACACTGACTTGTTTTTGCACTTCTCTCATCCAGTGGCTTCATATTTAGGACCTGGAAATCTTGCCAGTTTTTTCCCTAAAGCTTAAAAAAGATGAGAAGAGAAGAAAAGAAAATCATTTATGGAAAAGCCTTACTTATTTCAGAGCTTATTTAAAGTTCAATAGTTAAAGACATCACCCTCAAGCCTCACTCTAGAAACAAAATATATTTTTCAGCTCCTTTCTTTCCAACAAGATATTCACATCAACATATGATGATGCTACTTTTATATGTGAGATCCAACAAAAAAAGCAGAAATTGCCTCCAGAAACATTCTTCAGGAACACTCTTTTTCTGGACATTTCCACCAAATGTGTACTCCTTCACATAAGTCTCACAAAAGAATTTTATTGAATATTGTCTACAGATGTATCAGAAATTCCCAAAAATGCTGCATGAATGGACCACAGATCCACTGCATGGATCAGAGATGGAGTTTGTCTGAAAGGCCAAATTTTTTTCTCCTACAATTCAGTCTCACAATGCTACAGAAACCCCAACACACTTCTCCCTGTCTGAACCAGGTTCAATGGGACTGGTACTTGCCAAGCTTCTATAAAACACCGTGAACAAATAACTAGATGAACCAGCAGGTCTATGAGTAATTTCCAGTTTTTCAGCACACCTGATGGCACTGCTCATGGTATGGCTCTTACCAAGAGCAAACTGAGGCAGAGAAGCCTTCCCTGACCAACCATCCCTGCTCTTGTGTCAGCCCAGCAGCTGAAAGGCATGAGAATGGAATCATACAGAAAAAAACCAAAAATAACAAAAAAACACCCACAAAAGCCCACCACCTAAAAAAAAAAGGTTGGAAAAGCCTTGAAAGGAAATAATGAAACATCAACATCCTTCATGTCTTTGATTGTTCTATTTCACTTAAAAGCGAGTCTGTATGGAGTCCACCTCCTCTGCACACAAGGATCAGTAGGCCTGAAGCTAAAAAAGGGAAAATAATTGATTCTACTGCATACTGGGATAGCACTTCCACTTAGAATGATGATAAGTCATCTGCTCTCTAGATGACTATTATATCCTGTTGTCCTGTTGTGTTGAAAACTTTAATCAAAATACTTTATTTTTTAATAATACTAGTATTTATTTTTAACAATGTTTCCTCTTCTTTTGTGCACTTCTCTGTGCCCTGTGGAAAATGTTGCCAGGCATGATATACCCTTGGGATTTGTGATAACAAATGACCAGCCACCTTTTTCATGGCCAAGGGACTGCAGAAGGGCCACTTTGGGGATTGGGGTGCATTTGACAGATCTGCAACATCTGCAGTCACCAACTTCCAGGTCAGCCTCCAACAGACAGAGGAGCAGAGCTAGAATAACCAGCCCACGTTCCCCACAGAAATCTCCAATTCCTAGGATACTACACCTGGATTTTCAAGCTCTTTCCTCCCCAGAAGAGTAAGTAAGTAATAAGATATTCTTGTCCAGTAACCTGCCCACTTTCAGGGGTAGGGGAGGTGAGAGCAGCCCAGCTTTCACAGCTGATATTCGGGTGCAGTCAAGTGCTCAGTAGGAACCAGCTACAGAATCCTGAAAACACTCTATCAGATGGGAGCAGCACAGAGAGAAGCAAAAAAATAGAAGCTTTTAAATATGATTTGCTTTTCCCAAGGACCACAGAGGTTTGTAATAAGGCAGATCTACCAGGCCTCTTGAAGCATGCTACCCCACAGGCAGGTCACAACTCAAAGAAGTATCAATCATGACAGCTTGACTAAAATCCACTTGTGTTTAGAGGCTAGTTTGGCAAGGAAAAAAAACAGCAACTTAGTCTTCTAAACCCTGCAAGAAAGGTTTCAGATGTAAACAATATTTTTTTTCCTGAAGGAGACCTGAAAAAACATTGTTCTTATAATAGAAAGTTTTTCCATTTCAGCTTCAGAATGGTTCTTGAATCCATAATTATTCTAAATATCTTCCAGAGATGGATATTCACAGAGCAGAAGGATTGGATGTAATTAGTGCTGATGTAACACCTTGGTTATAAAAGGACCCAGCAGTTGACCAGTGCTGCTATTTCTTGACAAGTATGGATTAACTACAGCACACAGTATTTTGTCCCCTATCTCACACATGAATTTTAGACCCCCAAAAGTTATGTCAGAAGCTCTGGAATATCATGAAACTCATCCATCAGATACAAATTGTTGCTCATCTCTAGTAAAATAAATTCACTTTAAAACAAGCATTTTCTTTTTTTGCCTGCATCAGTCTTTGTGCAGAAAAGAAAATATGAGAGTAATTACAAGCCTTGGAAGATCAAACAGAAATATATTTTACAGTAACTTCCAGAACATATAAGCTTTGATGGAACAAAGAATCAGCCTATGGCCTGTCTGAAAATACAAGCCAAGTCATCACTGTCCCCCTGGTGTACTCATGAAGTCAAATTTATTAGCTGAAGGTTGGAATTTTAAAGGCTGCAAGAGAAGTCCCTTACAATGACCCTCCAGAAGACAGATGCACTGAGGCTTTTGAACATCTTACTGGTAGTCTGGTGTAAAGGCATTTTTAAGCTGCTTCTTTTGACAGACAGTACAAGTGAGCCAGGATAAAAGCCCAGAGTCCAAGTGGGGAAAACTCTTTGAATTTACTTCAGTAGAATTAGGAAACCCAGCTTGGTTTGGGTTTTTTTTTCCTTTTCTTTTTAAATATCCTCACAGACAACTATGAGTTGTTCCACTATTTACAGGAATGTGTGTATAAACTGAAGAAATCAGCTGACCAGTAGCCCTTCAGAAACTCAGGTCCATAATTAGTTTCATCAGGGGAGAGGGATGACCAAAAAAAAAAAAAATTCACCACCTGAAAACTTTCTGCACATTAGAAAATACTCTTTAAGAAATAATCTTCTTCCTTCTGCACTTTTCTCAACAGGCATCCAATTCTTTTTTAAGAAATTACTCTGCTCTGGTGACACAGCAGGCACAACTTTCAGATGGGTTCCAATCCTCCTTGTTTTTAATGACTCATTAGCAGCATGCTTTCCTCACAACAGCTTGTCCCTGTGGCCACTAAGCCAAAATGTGAGTGTTAAGGTCGGTCATACCTACATGCCACCACTTATGCTAATCACAACCACAATACCTCACTCTTTAAGGGAGGTTATCAATCATCTTGAATATGATTAAGCAATAAAGTGAGCAAACAGCTCACAAGGTGATCTCCCCTTCCCCTCAGTCAATTAATGCTGTCTTGTGCTCCATCTGTTTGGAGAAATGCTTCCTATTGAGTATTCCATGCCTCCCCTCAACACACAAAGAAGTAAACATGAACAGCACCATTTTATCATCATTCCTGATGGAACAGACGTGCACCTCCAGCGAGCTGCAGTTCCCTGAGTGTGTTTTCCCAGATGTAGTCCAGATGCCTCCTAAATGCATATGGCAGGAAATTCTTAGCAATCTTTTCTGTTTCCCGTATATTATTGGTTTATAATTGCTGCTATCCATCATCATTTTTTTTTTTAGCTACTGACTACTGCCCTGCTCTGCAGGTGTGTAGGAGAAACACAGGTCTAGCACAGGAGCTACTTTCACATCTATCTTGGTGGAGAGCAGAGAAGCCAGTCTTTAGTGTTAGTTTAAAGGAAGCCTTTTTGGCAAAATTTAAGATAAACAAGATTAACATAATATTGCACAGAGACCAGAAGATAAATACATAGTACCTAAGAGAAAATTAGGCTGTTTTCTTGGTAACTGAATTGATTTGACTGTTGTTTGGCTGGAACTGTGCTATCCAAAGCTCAAACCCAGTGCCTGCCAGGGAATAACTTCACAGATACACATCCCAGCCCACGAGAGCATACTTGTCTGTGGTATAACACACAGATCCCACTTCTGCTCCCAGCTCTCTGTGTCAACAGGGTGCTGTGCTCTGACTAAGTCAGGCTCTAGGGCTGACTCAAGGATTCTCAGCAGATATTGAAGAATAATATCTGTCCCCAGAGAACCAGGTTGGGTTGTTCTTATGGCTGCAAGGGGCAGTGGGGAAGAGAAGAAGGACAGAGGTACTGTACAGGTACACCCTGAATGTGGAGTCCTGGAGACCAAGGCTGGGCACAACTGGGATTGGGAAGTACAGAGGTAGAGTTTACTGATAAACCCACCACAGCTTCTGAAAAAGGAGGGTTGTGTGCTGAGCTGGGTGTTCCCAGCAGAGTACACTGAATGTTGTCCTAATTTACCTTGGGCTCATTTGCCTTCAAGTGACTGTTCTGACCCTGTAGTTTCTGACATTGTTTGTCTTGTAGCACACAGTACAGACACACCATGGAGGTTTTAACATGTGGTGTGATCAGCCTTGAGCCACTGGGGTCCTTAGGGTAATCTGTGACCTGCAAAGGTTTCCATGACTGCTGCTGAGCTTTGCCTTGAATTGGTAAAATCAGTGCATTTCTTGTGCTTGGAACAAGAACAAGAAAGAACATCTCAGATAACAATTTTACTGTGGTCTCCTCTGCAATGTTTCACTAAATATCCCACCAGTCATTAAAACTTGTATCTATGGATTAAGGGGCAGTTCTTCCAGTTTTAACTGATCAAAAAAGGCATGAAAGTCTCACTAGGTCATTCTAAAATTCTCAGTAAATGATGCTGCTAAGCACAACAGGCCAGCCTCACTAAAACATGACAGAGAAACAGTCAGAAAATAATTGGCAAGAATGCACAGTAAGACATCCGCTTCTCTCTGACATTGTATAAAATCTTAAACTGGCTCCAGCAAATAGTTCTGGTTTACGATCTCTGAGAAAAAATTGTGTCTGTACCCCTTATGAATCTTTCTCAGGCAACAGATTGGATAAAAACTGAGTGAGGACATGGGACCATTATCAGCCTTGCCAGGATCTTTAACCTAGCATGACCACAAAGGTTTGGATGACTAGTGAAGACGTACAGATTATTCATGAGTGCTTGTAATATCTTCCCACCCCTGCCATCAGCTCAGCAAGGACAACCACTCAGCACTGAATTCTTCTAATCTATTTCAGCTATTTACAGACACTTCAGAAAGTCACAGTAGGTATGGCAATACGTTTTTTAAGTTGGAAAGAAATCTTAGAGATTACTAAAATAAAATTCCTATCCTTTGTACTTAGAAGTGAACTAAAGAACTGCACCAAAACAAAATCACTTTCACTACTATATCTCAAGTGTGACCCCTACAGCACTTCCATAATTCAAGCCATGCATCTCCCTGAAGCACAGTTTTGTTCACAATACTTATTCTGAGCCAAGATCAAACATTTGTTTGCTCCTGGGTGAGATGATCAAATCCTTCTTTATATCCTAACTATGCAAATTTTAGTAAAATAGCATGGAGTTTTATTTGTACCTCTTTTTTACCTGGATCGTTTTGAAGACTATTAATCCATGAAAATTAAAAGAGACCCAAAAAATCATCTTACTCCATAGAAAATCAAGCCCTGAAAGCTTCACAGAGTCCTCAACAGAAACATTGAACATCTTAGTCTGTCTCTGAGTAGTGCAGATGTGGATGTCTGTACTCATGCACAGGCTGAAGAGGAAGCAGTTCTGTTTCACAAAGCTCTTGGCAGAACATAGATAGTAAATTCATGTAATAGATGAATGGAATTTTTAGGAATAGATTTCCAAAATAATTTCCTTGAAAGAGAATTCTTATCATTTGGATTTACTTGCACTGTATATTTTGCTTGAAAAATGCAACAACCTCCAAAGCTCTGCTGCCTACTAGAACAATACCTGCAGAAAATAAGCCTTTATGAATGACGACTGTCATAGTTTATGTTTTCAGTGATATTGATTGGTTGCAGCAATCAGATAGGATGGCTTTAGTACTCAAAAAAAGATCATTTATTCTGGCAAAACAATGCTCATGAATTATAAAGAGAAATAAATGTGCATTGATTGCAAATCTTTATGTATTGTGGACGTGTTTTGTTACAATGAGTTTGCTCCATGTTGAGTTAACAGAGGAACATTTTCCCTTTGGGGATCAGAGAGCGACAATTACTTAAACCTGCTCTTACCATGCATAAAAGATAATGAAGCCAGTCAGTAGTCCCTCAGCAGCACACATCCCGTGCCCCTGCTGGTTTATACTGTCACATAGAGCCCACTGCATGACAGCAGCCCAGGAAAGCTCTACCCTCCTCTTTTGCCCCATGGTGAGCTCTGTTAAACCAGTTCGAGAAAAAAATAAAAAATAAAATCACTATAAGTAAGAAACATTTTTTTCTATAGATTCGCACACTCTTTCAAGGTAGCACTGCCCTCACAAAAAGCAGATCTACTCGACAGCTGCCTCTTTCTGTCCCTAAGAACCTCATTTCTCATCCCAGCAAAAGCATTTGTGCAGCACCATGGCAAAACAGATTATGTAGCAGATGGAGAATAAAATCTGACCAGTCAAAAATAGCACTTAATTTTAACTCAGACTAGTTTCCAGTAGTAAATTCCAGCTAAGACTTCATAAGAAGTGACAGCCTCAGTCTTCCAGCCAAAACACACGACGACATCACAGGCAGTTCTTACCAGCATTTCCCATGAGTTAATGCTTTCTAAGGGAAAGAAGTAGACAAGGAACAGAGAAAAAAGCTGTTCTGATTCTGACTGTTCATTAGAGTGGTCCCAGTCCCCTCTACTGAAATCTAAGTAATCTCCCTAAAGCTGTACAGAAGAGATCACTTCCAGCTCCATGCTCTGAGGATGCTGCATCTCATGACCTGGGAGGTTTACAGTGTCTAATCTAAGAGAACTGATTTCAGTGTCAGATTAAGAGATTACACCTCTCAAACTGTTCCTTAGACTGCCAAAGTTATTTCAGGAAACATGAATATATGAATACACCACAAGCACTGGAGGGTCAGCAACCACAGGCCAGAGGTGGGCTCTCAACCCAGGCCACAAAGTAAGATTATACGAGATATGCTTGCACATCCATCCCAGTTAATATGCACAGAACAGAGACAACTCATGGCCTTAAAAACCTCTCTGGGCAACCCCAGAAGAAAAGCCAGCTTCTTCAGAGGGCAATTCAAAGCACTACTAGATTTGACACTGGTGTCACTTAGAAGTTTCCCTCAAGCCTTTCCCTGCTGCCCTTCTCCTTTCCTTAATTGCTCAGCAATGTTCTCCTGCTCACTAAGGTTTACCATCCTGGTTGTGAATGCCCTTATCTTTCAAGGCCTTTATTTAATCTTTGTATCCCCTTAGTCTCTTTTCCCTTTTATAGCTCTTTGGAACATTTATTTGTACCTTAAAATGCATTTTGTTCTGTGTACCTGCCCAATCTCCCATCTATCAGCTCACACTTTCTTTAATTCAGCTGCACATTCTCTCATCATTCATCAGTCCATTTACACATTCTTCCATCCATCCTCACATTCTCCCTCTTCTCCTCTCCTCCCTTGCTGTTCTGTCACCCCTCTCACTTTCACAGAGCTCTCCTGCTTGTCTGCTGTGGGCCCTGCAGGCTGCCTCTCCCAAGGCACCAAACAGAATGTCATTGTGCACCATCCTGCACTCAAAACTGCCACGGAACACTTCACAGCTCCCCACACCTGCACACCCAAGGATGTTTTATACATTCAGTGGTCCTGATTCTGATTTCATTCACTTCACAGTAAATTAAGTCGATGCTAGTGGGAATATACAGGTGTAAAATTCGTTTAAGTAAGATGAAAAGGAACTCATATTTTCTACCAATAACATAACTATTAAAGGGCTAAAAAGGAAGTTAGATAAGTCAAAATCCAGCAACTGATCTTTTGAGAAGACTGAAAGACCATGGAAGATTGGAGAACTGTTGTTTTCTTAGCAGAAGTGTGACAAAGAAATACTCCCTGAGCTCATGGTATTTTAGTCCCAGAGATTGTAATACAATGGAATATGTCTTTCTGAGTACAAAAGACATGAGAAAGAAACACTAGAATGGGTACAAAATCCAGTACAAATACATCTGACTTCACAGAGGTCCCTCTCAAGGTTCACATGCAAGCACTCTAAGTAATGGAACTAACAGGCAGAAACAGAGCTTGTAATAATCAGGAAAATCCATGGAAACAATGGAAAAACAAAGGCAGCATGTACAACTTCAGTTCTGTGCACAGACCTTGCTCTGTTAACAGGCAAGCCGTGGAAATGTGGGCAGATCCTCCCACCACACACAGATCAGAGCTCTTGCAATGCAGCTGACAGACCAGACATCCACAAGATAGAAGAGACAATTTGAGATGAAGATTTAATTTGGCCCTAAGGAATCAGGTCTGAAATGGGCCCATCTAATGGTCTTCAACAAAGAGATACCCACTGAATTCCATTATAACCAATAAAATTAATCAGGGACAAGAATATCCACTGGAAAGGTGCAAAGAAAAGAGAGGTTGTGTGTGCCACCCTCAGGCAGAAGGAGGAAGAAAGATCTTTTGAGGGAGATGCTAGAGGTGTAGCTGGTGAGAAAGGGACAATCATCAGACAAAGGGGACTGATGACAAATGAAAATCCAAGGAGGAAGAGGATGCAATGCCAACACCCAGAGAATAACACACAGGAGAAGAAACGAGAGACGGAAAAACAGAACACAGTCTTTGTTAAGAAGGATCAAGGAATAATAGAAGAGAAAGGCATTGAGAACCCATTAAGTTCTATCTCCCAAGTGTAGAAAAGAAAAAAAAAAACACTCAAACTACCAAGAAACAAAAAAACTACGCAATAAAAAGCATAGAAAATGCCATATGATCATGGAAAAAATTAGATAGGCCCAGAGCCACCACTACACAATCACTTATCATCAGGTTAAGAAAAGAGACATGAAAGGACATTACAGATTAAACTCCAAACACTGACCATAACATAATGCAGAAAATCTGTCCTCCCATTTTATCTCAACAGTTTCACTGAATTGAGCGGAGTTTGGTGAGGCAAAAGAATGAAATTCAAGTGGTTCTTTCAAAAAGACTAGAGAAAGGAAAGCTATCAACACCAGGACCACTGAATGAGGAAAATCAAGTTCTGACAGAAAACACTCAAGAAGCCAGCTATTATCACAAAAGAAGAAATAACATGATTTTGCTTTCCCAAATAGCTACCACATCTTGGAGAGCTTGAAATGCAGTTAAGTGGAACCCAGTGGAGGCCACAGAGAGGAAGAGAGGGCAGTGGAGGTTATTTGAACCCAGGAATATGCATCTTAACCGACATAGAATCATGTTCAGCAAATGTTTGAGAGGTAATGGAATGCAGATTTCGAGATTATGGAAGAATTAAGGGGCAAATGAGTTCAAAGAGACCTCATTGACCCTGCCATTCATTCCTAACCTCTGAAATACTTCCAGCATATGATGAAAGCAGCAACACAGGCTTTGCCATGGCCTTGTTTATTAACTAATTATTTAAGGCCACAATCATAATGAGAACTACACAAACAGCATTGAGAACATATTGTCATTCACCAGATCAAGTTACAGTCACAGAAAACTATTTTTGTGGCTTATTTGCCCCATCCAAACTCCTGCAGTATTATGATGATGTGTTAATGGCTTAAAAGTACCTTTAGCAAGTTGGTACAAGGCTCAGCTTACTCTGATAATCAGTAGCTTGAATGAGCCCATAATGGTGCTTTCGATTCAGTTCTGGGCTTTTCCCCTCTCCAGAGCACTCATATGGTTTTGATCTCACTGCCTTCTCCAGAGGAGAATACCCACAGTGTGCAGAGGTGGGATGGATGGTTAAGAAGGGGTTTAAGATGTCATTTGCATTTCCAGGTGGATGTTTTCTAAGGCTGCACTTGTCTATTGCAGTTCAACATTTGAATAACAGAAATGGATGGGTTTTGAGATAACTGCAACCACTTGGAAGGAAAAAAAAAAAACCACAAAAAATCCAACCAACACCAAAACTCTATATATCAATTCATAACTCTATTCAACATGCCTGAGTGTTTAACAAAGTAAATCTGAGACTGGCTAAGGGACAGTAGCAATATGAATATGAAAAATATTGCAATTGCATCAGTTACCCTTTATTTTTACTCAGGGACACTCATGTTCTGATTATGCTATGGAATAAACAAAAATAACAGCATTGCAAAGACAGTGATGGGCATAACCACAGACATGAACAGGTTTCTAAAGACTGAGAAAACCAACCAGAGCTACCCACATCCATCTCTTCCCTACCACAATGCCAGACACAGATGCAACAAGGGCCCATGGAGAGGGAGTCACCCCTCCCTCAGCAGCTCAGTTGGCACACACAGCACAACAGCAACTGAGCCATGGACTTGGGACTTGTGAGTGAAAAAGCCACAGTACAAAGGAAAAAAGCTTGAACTCAAAGAGCAAACAAATGCACACTGAAAGAAGCAGAGAAGCAATTAATAAACCATCTGAGACACCAAAGGGCACTGCTAGAGGCTTTTGCAGTCCACAGAACAACTGAAATGAGTTAAACTAAGCATAGAAGCAAGGATCTACCTTCTGCCAGAACTGGGAAGGGATGGAGAGCGAGGAGTTTATTTAAACTCTTTAGTTTACATCCTGATTGACATGGACATTATGAATTTTGTGTATTTATACATTTTCTGGGCTTGTGTTGTAACAGAACTTGTTTGTTGTTAGCTAAAGCCTTTCAGAAGAGATTATGACAGAAGGTTCTGACATCTTTCCCACTAAACTTTTACCAACTTGGGGTCTTGTCACTTTTCTTTACAACAAGAAAGATGTCTGCAAGTCTCTTCCAGAAGGTCTATGGTATTTCAATTTTTTGCATATATTCTATAATTGATGTCTTATTTTTAATGTTCTTCTCTGTTGTATTTCATGGCAGAGGCTAAAGAGGGGGAGGGGACACTTTCCTAGAATTATGTTTGAAAACCAGTCTCATTTCTACTGTTGCACATGACAGATGAAGTAATGGACATGGAAGGAG
>JAWWMU010000013.1:18531328-18553161 GCA_035048155.1 Cinnycerthia olivascens
CAGATGAAATAATGGACATGGAAGGAGTGTAGGGAAATTTTGACTAATGAGGAGAAGATGAAATGCAGTTAGCCTCTGGAAATACCTTAAAGCAACAAGTCTATACCTATACCTAATACCTTGTGCTCTTTCCAGGTTACACACAGCTTTTATACAGGATTCACCACTGCATTACCTAAGCATTTAAAGACATCATTTCCACAGCATTTCTGTGGGGCACATCTCACTTTACTTGTCCATACACACCTTGGACATGGAAGCATTCTGAGAACAGAGTCTGGGCAGTGTTTCTGAAGAGAAGCACAAATTGTTCCATTGGGTCCCACTGGGACACCCCCTGAGGGTGCTGCAGAGCATGGCTTACAACACCTCTCTCAAGGGACACAGACACTTGCCTTGAGACACAGCAAGCACAGAGCAAGGCCAGAAATAAACTTCCAACAGATTTAATTAGAGACTGGTGTTTAAACTCTCATTTCCCTGTTGTCTTCCCAACCAATGGCTGAAATCAGGCATGGACAAAAAGAGCTTGAAACTGCTTTCAGGTGATAATTAACAAACTGTCAGTCTGCTATCTCTCTGCATGGCTAAGGAGGCATTTCAGCAACATAAATCTGTCCAGCTCTCAGGCTCTGTTTATCATAACTTCTTTAATGTTACTCAAATCACCTTGGGAAGAAGGCATTACAAAAAAAAAAAAAAAACAAAAAAAAAAAACCATAGTATTTTCTGAGAGCTATATTTGGTGCATGACCAAAAGAATTTGGTCTCCTACAAGTTGTCAATACAGCAATTTAAAATAAATGTTTGTGTTATTAAATTCACATATGAGGCTTTAAAACTTCTGGACTGGAATTCTAAATTTTAACCTGAAGTGGTACACTATTATTTACTGTACTTCTGACATCTCATTTTCAGTGGTTGCTAACAAACTGAGGTTGTTAAACTCAGTATTGGTTCTCTCTAAAAGTCAAACCTCTCAAGTGCCAGAACATCTTGTCCAGACAAAGTCCTCTGCTCCTTTCTACATTCTATATCCAAGAACATCAGTACTAAATTTCACATTTCTTCTCACTCAGGCCACACCTTACGTGACTATCAGCATGACAAATAAGCCAAGGAGTAATTTAACAATTCTCTGAAAAGAAGCAAAATTTTCATAAGTTTTAGCTAACAGTTCTGGTAGAGACTTAATGGAATAGCTAGAATTTTCTCACCAAGATGGAAGGTCCTTCAGGAGAACCAGTAAAAACATGGACTGTTTGAGAGGGACAAGCAGCTTCTCACCCCATTGCTTCACTTTCTTAGCTAAGAATTCCAGAATTTCTCTCATAGTGCCTGTTCTTTTAGGCTACCAAAGTTTGCATCTCTGTCACTGGAAGAGAGCACTGCACTCTCCACCCTGGGCTGCCATGATTAGACATCAAACTTCAAGGTCTAGGCACTTGTGCTGTAGGACTGAATCCTTACCATACCCAGGATACAGAGCCAAAATTATACAGAAGTACTGAGCATGCAGACAGTGACAGAGAGCAGTCACAACGTGAGTATAATACAACACCAGTTGGTCTCTATGAACATTTTTTTGTTTGTTCTATTGCAAAGTTTGTATTTTTGTCTCTCCACTTCCTTTACAGATTTGGGGACAGCATGCCAGTTGTACTGAATTTCCAGCTGCCACAGCCCAAACCAGGGCTGTTGCATGTCAGAGTTTAGAATTAAAAATGCAGAATGCAGACAACAGTCACAATACCCCCTTTATGATGCTAATGAAAACATAAATAATGAAATTAAAAAGCTGCCATCTAAAGCAAAAATAGCAGTCACTGCCACAGAGACTGTATGAGGCAAAATGAGAACTACATTTCAGCAATACTGCTCATGCTCCTGTAGCCAGACAAGAAAAACCTTCTCCTTTGCTCAGTGGGATATTAAACTTTATAGCTCTACTTCTTATTTTTAGACAGTTTTTTGAATGCATAGCTTCTGACTTCCTTAATTTCTTTTGTATATACTAAGTTTTTTTGGTTTTTGTTTTTTAAGAGATGCACTGTCATAAATCAGTCCAGTCTTTGGAGGTCTTAAAAAATGTAACAGTTATGACTGTAGGATTCATAAATACTTTTATTATCCCTTCTAGGCTTTGTGGAATGCCTTGACATTCACGTCTCTGCCTTGGCACAGCAACCACCGTGCCTTTGTTGACACACAGGGTCTCTCCTACCACAGGCTGTTTAATCCCTGCGTGCAGCCAGTGCCAGCAGTGCCACAGCTTGGCACAGAGCAGGGAGGGAATCTCGGGTTCATTTCTCACAGGGAGCAGCCAGAACGGCTGGAGATGGATCCTGTGTGGCTGGGTGACCCCTGGTGCAGCTCTGCTCTATCTCCCTGCTCCTTGCAGAGCACAGGCAGGCTGGGGAGCTCAGGGACAGAGACAGCATCACTTCCCACAGGAGCCGGCTGAGCCTGCAGCTCCTGCAGCCCAAGGAGTGAACAGGAGCCCGGGAGCAGGAGCTGTGATCCATGGCCAAGGGGGCTGAGGGAATGACTGCCTGGCTTAAGATGTAGGATGATAATTGATGGGTCTGTTTGTGGCTGTGAAAGAGGGTCTGAACCGCTGCAACACACAGGGTTAGCAAGTCATTCCCAGGAGACTGGAACCAAATCCCTGTAGGAAATTTCAGGGAACACAGTCAACCATTGGCTTTCCTCAAATGTCATCTTTTCCACTGGACACATGTAAGCACAGGAATGTGTGTGACACCACTGCAAGGTGAGTCTCTCAGCCACACATTCTATTAAATGCAAAACTTCAGACATGAAACAGGCTCATGCCAAAAAAACACATCTAGTCCTAATCCTTTTACTGCTACTAAAGTAGACATTTCCCCAGTTTTCAATGAAGTTCAGTTGGTTCTAATGAATGCTTTGCAGCTGTGGAATGTATCTGAAAGAATTGGTAGTTGTTTTGTGGGATCTCAGATGGAACATTCCACACGTGGTCCTTTGAGACTGCCACACAGCAAAGGCTGGGAAAGCCAAAACACAAAAGGAAAGTCCATGGGGGGCTATGTACACACACAGGATGCAAGGGGTGTCAGCTGTTTCGAAGCTCAGGGAGGGCAAGGATCAGGTATAGCAGCTGGAGAAAAACCCAAAGACTACATATAGCATTTGGAGAAACAACTGAACCCCAGCTTCCAAGGACACAATGCACAAACTGAACACCACACACACACTACCATCAGCTACCCCCTTAAATCCAAAGAACTGAGGCTCTGAGACTGGATTTGATTGCCACCACGATTCATGAGACAGGTCAGGACTAGTGCTTTCATTCAGGTCTAATATTGCCAATTTAAGTTACTTCTGTGACTTATGATCACTATAGAACAGAAGTCTTGAGATTATTTATTCTTATGAAGTAAGTCAAAGGAGTAGAGAAGATTTCCTTGGACTTACGTGTATTCCCCCAAAATTAACATTTACCACAGCAAAAAAATTGACTGCAAATTCTGTTGAGGAGGCATGAAACTCTTCAAATTAGAATGAGAATGCTTTTGCAATATAGTATTGATTATATTAAGCCTCCTATGATGCAAACAGTATTAGTACATATAAGACTATCTGTAGAAGAATCAGGGGGAAAAAGTATGAGATCAGGGTTCTCAGACTTCACTGTATTTGCAATTCTTGATGAATATGTTCACTGTCAAGCTGTCATTTTACATTGAGAGTTAATTTTCCTGCTATCGATCCTCTCTCTGCTTATTCTTTTTCTCCTTCTTCAGCTGCCAGGGTTTTGGAAAACAATAACAACCAAAGCTATAACAAAAAGCTTGAAGTCTCTAACAAATTTTCCACACAGCCCCATGCTAATTTTCATTAAAGATGCCATGCATTTGAATAATGAATCACTGTTTAAAGAGGAAAGAGGGAAAGAGGCACAGTGCATTCACGTGGAAGAGGAGCTAAAATCAAATAAAGATACTTCACAGCATAGGCATTCATAATATTGTAGCTGCTGTAAAGAACATACCTTGTTTCTGAAAACAAAATTTTAAAAGTACAGAAATATGCCCACAAACAATGTGTGGCATTTTGGTAAGGAATGAATGAAATACCCCATATAAGATAGACTGTTAGAAATAGAAAAGGAAAAAGGACTGTGATAGGTACAATTCCCCCAGGACACTTGAACTACATTCTGTGCTCAACAGAAGGATTTGTCAATAGCAATAATCCTGAAAGAGGCATCTGTAGAGTCTTTCCATCAAACTTTTCTAGCACATTATTCTTTCTATGATTGTTTTTATTTGCTGTCTTTGCCTTTCTCCAAGCTGGTTTTGGCTGAGAGATACAGCATGGGAAAAGCAGACCCAAGTGTGTGTAAGCCTAGGTGTAAGATCTTTCTGGCACGCAGTGATGGGACACCCTCTCCTGGACAAACAGACACATTTCCTCTGCTCCAGCAGTGAGAGAATCAGAAATCATATCAGAGAGTGATATTCCTGGGATCTGGAGACAAACTACCACAACAAATATTGATATAATGACAATATGTAGGAAATTTTCTCCTTGATATACACAAGATTCTTCTGTGGACTGACAAAGACACTCTTAGATACAACACCCTTCAGAAAAATCACTCATTCTCATTTAGGCAATAATAGCTGTATTAGCATCATAAAGAGAGGAACCTCTCAATGAAATAAGTCAGGATTTTTGGACTCAAATTCAGATCTTCCACAAGGGGAATCCCATTGGTGGACTGACTCCCTGCATCACAAAATACATCACTTTGAACCAGGCAAAACATCACCATTCAGGTGGTTACCTCCTAAAGTTAAAAATTAAAATAGCTCAGATGGTAACAATGAGTCATCTTGCTTGGCTAAAAATCCAAGTCCTACCTATTTTCTTCACTCACTTCTTTAAGATGTCATAGTTTCACATCATTATAGATTATGGCTGTTCTCACAAATCCACTCATATTTGCTTGGGATGTCATATGCATAATTTATAAAAGGTAAGGCTATGAAACTTCTCAAAGGAATGCCTCCAAGAGGCAAAATATTAATCAACATGCTACAGCCTGTGGATGAATAAGAAAGCAGTGAATGAAGCAGGGATTTTTAGTGCCAGTGACCAGGCTACAGGTGACAGTGTGGTTAAGTTACTGACTGCCTGTAGCCTTTAAAATGAAAGAAGTTTACAGGTACAGGGCTCCCAAATGAGCAGCCTGGATTCCAGCAAGGCATATTTACACTGGCAGCAATATCTCAGACATATATCTGTCATATATCTGTGACAGTGGAACAAACACCTGGAGAATTCATTTTCCCCTCTGAGATGGCTGGCAGCTCTGCTGTGTGCAGAAAGGACAGCTTCTGACCAGGACACTGCTGACTTGTATCTTAATTAGATGCAAAAGAGAATGTAAGGAGAGAGAAAAATCACAGTTCAGTGTGGTCACTGGTGGGAATTTTGAACTTCATTTGACATTGCTAACATTGCTCTCATTTGGAGAACTTCTAACCAAGTCCTGTGCTATGACAAGCTTGTAATAAATTACAAATTATCAAACGGCAGGTGCTTCTCCCAGTTTGCAGCCCAGTTTAGGAAAAAATCAGTGGAAGAAGAGCAGCAGCACATGGCTCAGGCTATGCCTGATCAAAGGGGAATTATTCCTCACAGCTCCAGCAGCATTCAGGCACTGTTTACCTCAAGGCAGGAATGAATAGCAAGAATAAGGCACTGAAGCCTCTAGGAAGCCCTCAGAGCCTTAAAAAGTCTGCGGAGAAAATTTCTAAGATGCATTAAAGCACAAACGTTCTCAGTGCCCAAGGCAAACTGGAAAATATTCCTTCCCTCAAGTTACTTAACACTAAATCATCACCTGCAGGGCCAGGCTGTCATTTCACACTGAGTCACATCTCACAGAGTCAGGAGTTCTCCTCAAATCATTTACTCTCCCCCTCCCCACCCCAACACACACAGTGGTTTCTCATACAAGCATTAGCAGATTATTAATTACTTCTAGGAAGGAGTGAGACTTATATTCACACATAACATACATTAAAGCCCTGATTAAATTCAGCCACAGCCTTCCAGTCACTTCAAGCAGTTATTCATTCAATTATAGTTCAGGATTTATAAAGGAAAAGAAAATTCTCAGCATTTCCTGGTGTAAGGGTTAGCCTAAGAATCTGTTGTTTTAAGTTTTGGCAAAACCCACAAGGAAGCATAGCAATTTAACACTGCCAAAAAGTTAAATAATCATCCAGGTTCATAAAAATCTTTTCAAATAGTATCTCATTTCAGCTGTGCATTTTATCCAGAGGAATCTTGAAGGGACTTTGCAACATGCAACAAAGCACAGTATAAATTATATTATCATTTCCCCCTCAGATGAGCTCCAGCACGTGTTTGACTCTGAGCAGCATCACTGTACAGCAGGCTGCAGCTGGAAGCAGAGCAGCTTTTTATACAGAAACTGCAAGTGGAGTTCAGAGTCAAGATAATTACAGAGTCTGAAATTTCATCAGAATCTTAAGGATTATTTTCCTCTCACTTCTTCTTGTGAAAGTCTGTCAAACTTAAATTATTAAAAAGGTTTTCCTCCAGCCATTCTTATTTTGGATTGACATTTCTTCACTCGACTCTCAATTTCAGTGGTCAGTAAAATCACAAAGGAATTGTGCTCTGGTAGAGCTTCCTAACAGGTATTGAATGTTGGAATGAGATCAGGCTCTTCAATGAGGGTGCAGAGGAGGCTTTCCAAAGTTTGGTTCATATCTATGAAGGGACCATGCTCATAGCTAATAACACCCACCAGGGAGATGCATGTACCATTTCTTAATGCAAATAGCATGCTAACATTTCCAGCAGATTCATCTGATATTGCTTCTTCTCTTGACATCAAGAAAGCAGAGTGCCATGGCAAAAAATAATTTGGAACCTACCTTCCTACTCCCCTTACAGAAACCTGTCTTTTCAGGCCAGCTCTATGGAGTAGAAGCAGAGCCTGGAAATGGTGCTTTACCTGCACAACATTTATGGACAAGAGTCCATTGATGGAGAATAACAAAGACAAAAGTAGGCTCAGGATTTTAGAAGCCTGGTGTCTGTGCATGTTTATCTTAGCTCTGATCAACTTCAGTGTCTTAAGAAAAGTCTTTAACTTCCCACAGAGGACCTCTTTCCTCTGCTGGTCATATATTTTCCAAAAATCTGTAGAGCTTGGTGACTTCTACATTCCTGGCAAATGTTGAAATCCACCCAGGTTCAGAATTTATCAAGGGGACACCTCTCCCCAAACCAGTTTCAGATGTGATTACAAAAACCCTTCACTCCGTGTTAAGGTGCTACCAGCAGACCAGATTCAGTCAAGTACCAGATTAAGGAACCAAAGCTTTGTGTTCTTTTCTCCCACGTATCCAACAAATCAGTGATTTACAGAGTTGGCCCTCCAGGGTAAGAGCAGATATTGGCATTCTGTCAGCCTGAGAAAACTCTTCAAAAGGGAAGACATCTGCTGAGAGTGTTTGATAAGGACACTTCTCCCTCTTCCACTGGTCAAGTCATTTTCTGTCCCTAACATCTGAAGGAGGCAACAAGCAAAGTCTTTGCCTATCTCTGCCCAGATGAACTATACAAATCCCAGAAGTTTCGATAGAAACTGGATTGATAAATGCTGTAACAAGCTTTAAATTTTAGATCAATATTTAACAGGACTGTAATCTCCTCTCTCAGGGAAGTGTTCTCATTAAAAATACTACATTCCATGCAGGGAACCTTGCTGGAAAATCACATAAAGAAATTTTGAAAATTCACATTTAGGAGGGCCTGAGGAAAGAGAACAGTGCACACAGGGCAAAGTGTTCTATTCAATCCCAATTCTGACTTGACAGATTTGAGATCTGGGGGTAAATAAGAAACAGTGAAAAAAGCTTTATGAGAAACCCCAATAAGATATTGTATTTATATGCAGGCACAACAAACACGCATGAATTCATGGGCACTGTTTGGATTCTGGAAAAGCCAAACTTTGCAACGAGATTAAAGAAGTTAAAAATCCTAAATTTATAAGATTTCTAAACAGAGTCCATCAGAGATGCAATAGGCCCTTCTCAATTCTGTGTCTGGGAAAGAATCCCCCACACACACGTGTATCAATATTTTGGAGTTGCCCAAGTGGTCACTGATTTAAGAGAAAAATATATCAGTTTCTTTAGAAAGAGAGAAAATTGTGAGGGGAGGGGTATGAAGGATGTAATGAAAGGTAACAGATTAAGATGACACAGATTTTTCCCTGAGTAGGTTTGGCAGGAAGCCAGTAATGAAATCTACATTTGCACACTCCAGTAGGAACTGAGAGAAACCTCAGCCTTGCCAAACTCTGTGGCTTCATTTCGATGGATGAAAAGGCTTTAGATAGCCCACTGTACATGGCTGGAAGACTTGGGAGAAATGCACAGCTTCCAAACACCCAAATTCATGAGCCATTTTCCAGGAGGCTACCACTATTCATGCCAAAAGCAGTGGACATTAGAGAGGTGTTTCCATATAATCAAAGGAAAATAAAGGATGAGAGAGACTTGGAAGTCACCTCTTTATCTCCTAGATACAAAACAAAATAAATGCTCAGGGAGGTGTTTATGTCTCCTGTTGCTAAAGACACTGAAAGTCTGTGACCTCACACCTGTCCCACCAGTTCATCCCACCATTCTGCTAGCCTTACTCTCACAATTTCTTTTTTAAATGCCCAACTTGAGTATTTTTAACTACAATTACTTCTAGCCCTAACTACAAGGAAGAAGAGATTCAAATCTTTTTTTTTTTTTAATAGTAACCATATTTGTATTTGATTAAACCCCTCTCCCCTTCCAGATTTCTCCCTGGAGTCTCCCTCCAGGTTGATCAACCATAGTTTTGAGCTTTCTCACTGTTCTGGATGTTCAAAAGAGGACATGGCACTTGAAGCAGGTCCTTCACCAGCACTGAGGGAGAGGGAAGATCACTCCTTGCATTCTCTAGGCCACAGCACTTCCTTAGAGCACCACCCTTTCCTGCCTTGGATGTCCCCCCTGCAGTCCCCAGACAGCAACATCACTTGGCTCTGGTTCTCTCTCACACAGCCCTCAGGAACACAACCCCATCCAGGCTCTGAGAAAGACCCCCCTTCCTCCCTTGTCAATGTTGTTGCTAAATAGCTGTGGTTTTGTCTTAATTAGCATAGCCTGCAGGGTGCTTATTCTTTGAGTTATCCTCAGAGTTATTTCTAATAAATATAGATGAGAGAAACCTTTGAAGGTTGCACCAGGTACTTTAACACCATTTCATACTGGTGAAATAATGTGTTCCAATGTGCCCAAGGGGCCAAAGGAATTGTGACTCTTTCTGTGATAAATTGAAAGCTTAAGAGAATGAGGACGAAACATGTTTCATACTCAATCCATATTCATTATTTAAAAGCACACAGGATTGAGAAAAACATGACCTGGATTCTGTAGTGATGAAACAATGTCATTTAAAAAAGAAACTAAAGCAAATACTACATTTCCTATTCCATAGCAATTAGTAAATTGCTCATAGTACTTCTAGAGTTAAAAGTGTGCACAATGAACCATTTACTAATCTCTCATCTTTCCATCTACAAATTAACCACACAGGATTACAGAACAGTCTGAGCTGAAGGATCATCAATCCAACTTCATATTCTCAGTGTCATATCCAGAAATATTCAAAGATATTTCACATCATATTTCAGTTTTGAGCTTGAATGCAAACTGTTCCCTGCACCTGCTGTTACCAGGGGTTAATATTTGACATTCTGTAACTTTCTCATCTCGTTCACATACTTTTAATATTTATGTTCTCTGACCAGACAGATTCCAAGCCCAACATATAACTACCAAAATATCTTCACAATAGCCAAAGGAGGATGAAAGCCATAACATATTTATAGAGAAATAAACATTTGTGCAACAGCTGATGACTGTCAAGTGTGCCAGTGCTGGTTTACTCCCTCTACAGATATATGAGAGCATAAAGGAAATTAAAAAAGCATTTGGAGCTGTGGTATAACCTCAGCACAGGACATGAACTCAACCTGCATCCAGAATTTCTGGATAAAGCCAAAGGCTGATTAGGGTAGCATTCCAGTTATTTGGAGGAAATGCTTTCTGGGGGTTTGCTGGAGGGAGAGGAGATCCTGTCTTCAGGGAAAACCCTGGCTTGGACATTTTACCAGGCTTGGCTGCTGCCCAGACCTGCTCACACACACACACACCAGGAGAGGAACATGTGCCCCAGCCTCACCCACAAGGTCACGGCTCCTGAGCTGCCACAGCTTAAATCCCAGTGCCTCTGGAATGTGCTCTTCCAAGCCATCTCCATACCCCTGAAAAACACCAGGATGACCGTGGTTTTCCTGTTTTGGGGAAGCCGTGTGGATCCCTGTAGTGGGGCTCAGTCCTGGGCCCGTCTCCAGGATTTGCTCCCCCAGGAGAGGCAGGGGGGCCCGGAGCTCTCTCAGGTCCTTCACCCTGCTGTGATTGGAAAATTGCAGGATTTAGAATCTGGACCACGTGTAGGAAATTCAACCTTTTGCATCTGACCAAGGAGCTGGAAGACTGTGAAGGGGTTTATTTCCCTGACAAGAAGTGAAGTGTAACATCTGCATTGTTATCTGATGTCGGGGAAGTAACACAGCGACCCCTCACTAAAATTGAAACCATCAATGACGGCCAAGGTCAGCAAATTGCTGTTAAACCTGTGTGTGCACTGAGTCACTGGCAAAGGGCACAGGCAGTGTTTTTTGGTGCTGCTGCACAAACATCAGAGGATGGCAGCAGTGAAAAGGGCAACAGCCTCAGCACAGGAGCAAACCCGCAGGTCCAACCTGCGGCAGAGCCGATGGGGTGGCGGGAAGGGCAGCACATCACAGCTCCAGCAGCTGCAGCCGAGGGCCAAGGAGCCACCAAGGAGCTACCAAGGACACAGAAAGGCTGTTTCCCCTTCTGCCTTTGGCTTCCAGGATTTGCAGGAAGTTTTCCTCCTGACAAAGTAGGCAAAGTAAAGGTCTGCGTCCCAACAAAGTGTTTTACAGAAATTAAGGCTGGCAAGTGGCAAAGTTTCCTTTGTGGAAAGGTGAGATTCAGTCAAATCCAGTGGTTTCACATGGATCCTGCTGTGACAATTTCCTTCCATTCTATCAGAACAAGCACTGCCAGCAGCAGCCCAGACTCACAAAAATCCCTCACAGCTAATGAGCCCCTGTCTATCTGTGTTTGAGCTGGCTGCCTTCCTCCTTTATAAACACCACTTCAGAGCAGCACCGCCTGCTTCCAGTCCCCTATTAAACACAAAAGTCTTTTTATCACTCTTCAACAAGATGCAGTGCTCTTTCTTACCAAAACCCCAATTACCACATCGCAGACTCAAGTTAAATGAACAGGTAAAACTCTCCCTACACCTACTTAATTCTGGGTTCACAGCTAAAGGGTTAGGAACACAGCTGAGAGCACACTAATTGTTGACAAATGTCATCTTACATCAGTCCTATTACATAGTCATGGACATCATTTAAGCCCCCTTGGAGGAGGTTTAAGCAAAAAGACACCTCTCTAGTGCTTGAGATAGGACTCAAGCAATTATTGTTGTCCACTTGACAGCTAAAAATGACAGTAGCTATTTATCATCCTTCAAGATAAGCCTAAGTTATGCATGTATGACTGCAGCAGAAAAGAACTGTAGCCTGTTACTTAAAAAGGTTTGGCTGTTGAAGTTTTTTTTAAAAGGCACTGAATTGGTGAAAAGCCTGTTATAACTGGCATTGCTAAAGAACACTAAGTACATCATCAGTTCAAAAAGGAAAATGAAATTAGCAACCAGTGGATCAATACTGATTCATCAGGAACCAGACTTGATTCCATCTCTGTTATTTTGAGGGCAGACAGACTTTTAAAAAGATGAAAGAGTATTACAGTCATCCCTCTCATCATCTAAATCTGCGGAATCCCTTCTTAGATCACTCTGCCTCTGATGACAAAATTGTTTGGGCCTATCCAGTAGCTGCAGCTGTGCCTACCCAGGTCCAGCCAGGAGTAAGACAGCACTCAGTGTGTCCAGTAGCTGGCCCTGGACCCTTTAACCTTCCAGTTACTTTGGTCACTGCTGCTGACACCCCAGCACTCACACACACACTCTGCAGACACCCCTGCAGCTGCCCTCAGACATTCCTTCTGTCCTGTAGCTGGCTGTTGGTCCTGTCTCCTGGTTAGGAACAGCTTCGAGCAGCTGCCTCTGTACCTGCTCCAGGAAAGATGGATGCAAGAGGCCACATTTTCTATTTGCTATCCATTTTTCATCTTTTATCTTACATATCCTGTTTTGCAAGAACGTACAGCAATAATTTCTGTTCAAACCTCCCCCTCCCACAACCCACCAGGTCCCTTCTACAGTGGCATCTCAAAGACAGAGTCCTGGGGTGGTGTTATGACACTGCATCCCCCATCAGCTGCTTTACACCCACACAAGGGTCCTGTAACTGCAAGCTCCAAGTGGGGGGAAGCCGGGAGAATTCCTGGGCACACAGTTTGTGTTGAGTTCACACAGACTGCCCAGGTTCTCTGTGCTGTGCAGCTGGGAGAGCTGGGGCTTTGCTTTTAGCTGGCTCTTGTTTGTTAGCTGAGGCAAGAAGGTTTCCTGGGACTGTGGCAGCTTCTTCTGGAAGTGTTCAGTTCTGCTCCAGAGCTCTGGTCCAAAACCCGGACCATCACCGGGAGCTCCTCACTGTGGCCCAGGGGGGGAAAGGCTTCAGGGACGTCACATCCCAGCTCCAGACCTCAGGAGAAGCCAAGCAGGACTCTAAAAATCCACCAGCTTTCTCCACAACAAGGTTTATTAGCTAACATTATTCATTCTTTTTCTTCCATGCCTGCTTGCACTCTGCTTCTTAAATAAGCACTGTTGTATTTTTTTAACTTTCCTCCAAGAAATTCCTTTTGATCCTGTGAGGAGAGGCTTCTGAAACCTACCTTTCTTTAGAGGACACATTCATTTCAGGATGTTTCTTCCTAATTTGTCCCAAACTGACAGAGACTGGCTAACGGGTGTTTTGTTTTTTTTCACTCTGACATAAAGACTGTTTTTAGAATGAACACAGGACTGCTTTACATTTCAAATGCCATCAGTTGTCTTTCACCCTACCTTTTTACTTTCAATAGAAGAAAAAAATAATGATGATTTTGGTCAGGGGTTCCTAAAAGAATAGCTTAAGTGTAATTCTAAATCACTTTGAAAATGGCTTTCCAGGACATTTGGAAATAACAAGCTTAATGGTGTTTCATTTCAGTTTGAAGGAACTTCACAAAGTTCAGACTCTGTCACATGTCAACTGCTTGAACAAGGTCATAGTACTCACATGCAGCATGGCTACCTTCATGTGAAAAAGGGGGAAGGAACAAAACTGCAAGGCAAGCAAACTGAGACCAAACCAGAAAACTGACAGAAAAAATAGTCCTCTGTCTCATACTTCCATATACAATAGCCTTTATTAATTTCAAAAATAACTCTGCTGAAAAGTCTAGGGCTGATTTTAGTACACAGGCTAGCAAAGCTGTACAATACCTGCAGAATACACCTGTGTTCAACATCAATGACTCACTTCAAAATAACCATCACAGCTGTCGTTATTCCTTCCTCACCCCGCAGGAGTTTGAGCATCTCACACAGACACCTTTCCACTTAACCCACGGGGATGGAGGCCTCTTCCTCGGGCTGCAGGATGAAATCCCTCGGTATGGATTTCTCGCTGGGTTTAACTCTTTCCTTTCCAGGGCCTTTCCCGAGCTGCACCGCCGGGAGCCGCCACGCGAGGGCGCCGCCGCCCGGCCCGCGGCTCCCGGGGATCCCGCCGCGGTCCCAGCGGGAATTCCGCCTGCAGGGGCCGGCCCGGGCCTGATAATGGACACACCACACACGGAGCTCCGGCCCTAAAAATGAACACACCACACACGGCAGCTCCGGCCCTAATAATGAACACACCACACACGGCAGCTCCGGCCCTAATAATGAACAAACCACACACGGAGCTCCGGCCGAGCCCTTTGGAGCCCACAATGTGCAAGGAGCGCTCCAAACTAAACCTGTGCCGCCTTCCTCACAATGGAACCAAGGTCAGGGCAGCCGGGCCATAGCGCTGCGCTGGAAAATGAACCGCACCGGGTGAGGAAACACAGGTTCCACCCACAGCACAAACACTCGGCGTGTTTGAACATCAGTTCATGAACACCGTGTTTAACACACAACAGCCCACTCCGATATCGGTTTTCAAGAGCAAGATCTCAAGCAGCGTTCCATAAAACAGCAGCTTTCAGTCCTGCTCTACCACTTGATTAAACTGTGCGACTGCTCAAGTCAATGCTTCCCAGTTAGCACAGCTAATTCATCAGTGCACCCCTACAGAAAGGCTATTTATCAATTCCAAGATAAATAAATTCTCACCGATTCCTCTTTTCATTGTTCAGGTAGTTACATTTGTTATCTTAATCCAAATATAAATCCACTTGAAATTACAAATTGAATCATAAATTAGGCCAAACTTCAAAAGGTAACGATTAATCGACTTCAATAATGCAGTTTGCTTATCACTTTATCTCCACAACCAGGTGCAAGGTTTGTGAGAATGATCTCAACCCTGCAGCTCTTTTCCTTATAGCACTTCTGCTGGCAGTGGAGATGGATCAAGTCTTTCCAGCTGCAGATCCCTCTGCATGTATGGCTTAGAGATTAATGTATCTTAATGGCCTGTGCACACACAGAAGAACAATTAACTTCTGCCCTCTTTTAAAAATTATTTTTACATTAAAGATTTGGTTCTGCCCACGCAGTGACCCTCAAGCATACAGGTGAGCAGGTACTGACAGCCTGAAGCTGTAACTGAACTTTGGTTCCAGATTTCCTTAAATTCCCCAATCCATGTTTCTTGTCACTGCCCTGAGCACAGTGGAGGCTGTTTTGGCTGAAGCAGCTCTCAGTGCTCTTTACCACACCAGGACAAGGGAGCTGGAGCTGCTGGAGAGTCCCCACTGACAGCCAGGATGATCAGGGGTCTGGAGCACCTGATGAGGGGAGTAGAGCCAGGTCTGTTTAGCCCAGAGAAGAGAAGGCTCAAGGAAATCTCATCAATGTGTACAAATTCCTGAAGGGAGATATAAGAGAGATCTTTACAGTGTTGCCCAGTGACAGAAGAGGCAATGAGGGCACAAACACAGGAGGTTCTACCTCAACCTAAAAGTTATGGGGTCCCTACCTTTGCTACTTATATTGGACAAAAGGTCCCCTTCACCTGATTTCTACAGACAGCTCACCTTTCAGAGTCTCTGCTCCTCCATCCAGCACACATGCAGGGATGATGACAAGCAGATCCAGTCTCTTAGACAGAAAGCCTACGACTCCAGTGTGGTACAAAAGCCCCAAATATTCTATCAGGACTTCTGGTTCAGCATCCTTGAAATGTTTACTTGCTCCTGCCCAGACTGGGGCCCAGGACAGATTAAGTGCAGGAGTCAGAAATGCAACAGGTAGCTCAACAATATCCACCTTGTTCCTCCAAACAGCTAAGGAAGTCACAACGAACATCACACACAAATACACAAAGAGACCCCAGTATTTTATTCAAAGAAACATGTTCAAATGCAGCATTGAAAATAGAGAGAGTGGAATGCCAAGAGTTAGAGAACTTATGCTGAGTTATGTTTTCTTTGACAAACTAGCACCATTGAACCACAACTCACAGACTAATTTATTTCTAGAGGTTAAAAAACCTCCAGCATTATAAAATGTCTAGGAATGCTATTAAAAATTGGTTCTCAACTTACTACTCTTACAGAGATGAAAGCAGTCTGAAGTTTTCATATCTACTCATTGTTCAAATTACCCATAACAGACAGTTTATTCTTAAGTCTAAACATCCTGATGAAGGAAAAAAAATGTCTATAAAGTGACCTCCACAAGTCTTTACAAACTAAACAAGTAAGAAAAATCTACTGTGTTATAAATATACACAGTACAATATGTACAAGTCTGGTCTTACAAAATAAGAGCTTCCTAGTCCATAAAAATACTAACTCAACTACAAAGTTTTCCCAGTAATTAGTCAAGCTGTCTCAAGCAGTCACCATAGCAAATTCCTAAAATACTGATTTGTTCCATAGCACAACAGCTTGAACGTGTTCACAATGGGAAAGAGCCCAACACTTCACCATAAAACTGATTTCTAACCCTAGTTTCCCACTCAGGTTTAGTGGCACTGTTAGTGTTTGCTATCTATTTTAATGTCACAAGGCCTTTACATGTTTCTAGACTGTGTTTGAACTATTCAAAGTGCTGAAAGTGCGATTAAAGAGTAGAGTTTTGTATCCCTTTTCCAGTACACCCTTCTCTGGCACTGGCAACAATAGCCAAGGGTTTCCAGGTCTGTGAGGTGCAAAAGGCACACGCTCATTTGTACATGCTCAGGGAAATATTCACACACACATACATGCACTTTGCTTTAAGGACCTGCCCCACAGTATTAGAAGGCTTCCTCTGAGTAAAGGAATTCAAAAATTCCTTACAAATGCCTTAATGCAGACACCTGGAATTCATAATGACCCTGACATGAACTGCTTAAAATGAGATAGTGGTGGAAAAAAATAAGTAGTTTTGGCTTTAAACTAATGCTACCCAAGTATTGCTTTGGAACAGAGAAACACCAAGTCTATGCTCTCACTCTATCAAGCAAGGGCCAGGCTACATTCACCCACATGGTTTATCAAAACAATTAACAGCATTTGTGAGATACACATACACATAACCCTTGGCATTTGTTCTACTGAAGGCCATCTGCAGCCTGAATGAAAACAAACCTATCTGAAGAATGCTTCAAGCATTACCCTTCTGTACTTAACACATAAAAATACAAGAAGTAACAAAACTGAACCGTGCCTCTGCCAGAAAACAGATCACTGACATAAGTTAACACTGCCTCCTTTCCTCCTCCCTTCTCTACAGTGCTCTCCTATGACATGCATCATAGTAGCTTGTGCTGTTAAAAATTAAGAACATATCCCTCTTGACAAAGTTGACAAATTTTTCTAGTGGGCACATCGGCTTGCTGGAACGTTTATAATGATCCTTGCAAAACGAGGTCTGGAATGTGACATCAGCACCGTTGTACAGGATGCGGATAAAGTGTTCTTTGGGCCTCTTCCCATCCTGCCACAGCTCAAAAACTAATCTGGCAGCAAATCTGGGAAATCTGGCCTCTGTGATGCCCAAGGCACTAAGAACAGGTGACAAGGTGACATCATGTGCAGAGTAGAGGACAAACACTTCTTCCTTCTTGCCTTCTGCAATACGCTGCAGCCTATTGACAGTCTGGTTGAGGAGAGGATGAGTAGCCAACAGTGCATACAAGAAGTAAAGTTTCTTTTCCTGTCTTTCTCTCTCATCCTCCAACTGGTGTCTCTTGATTACTTTGAAGTGTTCCATACCAATGCAGCCAGCTTTGGTACACGGAAACGAGACATTATGACAGAAATAGCACAAGAGAGAATCTATGGGGTTAGAAGCTCTCAGCTGCCTGGTGGGAATGCCCACAATCTTCGCCATATCCACATATATTTTCTCCAAATCGTTGTTTTTCACCCGTAAGCTGTACTGCCTGCGCTGCTCCTCTTCTAGGTAGTGGTTTCTCATGGGACAGTCACAGCTCCCTGAGCAGAAAATGGTGCTCCACTGGTGCCTCATGTTTATTTTCTTCCAGTCAAAATCTGGCAGAAAGGTGTAGAGCAGGGCCAGGGCGCTCTGCAGCGTCCGGCTCTTCCCCGTGGTCTCCAAGTAGAGCTGCTGGGCTGTCCAGTCCCCAGGGAGCAGTTTGTGTTTGCTGATATAAATTTCTCTGAGCAGCTGTCCGTTCCGCAGGTGTTGTACAACCCCTGAGTTTTGACACAAATTACAACACACGGTTAGAATCTTTGCAGTTTTGAAAAAAAAAAAAATACCTAGTAGCCTTACTGATAAATGAACAATTTGTTAAAAGGTTATAAACTTACAAAACTGAACTTCATTTATGATGACTATTAAGAGAACTGTCTGAAACATGAGAAACTTGCTTTTCTTCAGTATCTCTCAGATACTAAGAACTAACCTGAAATATTAGAAAAGAAGTTGGTTCCATAAAATTAGTTTTAAACCTCAGTTGTTTAATATTAATTCTTTGGATGAAGACCCAGACTGAATGGGTCTAACCCAACTATAAAAGTAAGACTGCACCTCAGTCAGGTTTTCAGGCAGACAGAGAATGCTGTGCCCCTGAAAATTTATGGCAGCCAATAAAACCACCAGCATTCAGGACACAAATACACAAAATGTAAATTAGTGTGTAAACTCCCAAAACAATCATGAGGTGTAACAATTGCAGCAAGCTCCCTTCTCCATCTTCCTTCAGGGAGTATTTAAATTGCTTGATAATTTATGCTAAAGCTCTGCCTTTATCCAGCTGGAGAGTGTATCCTTCTCACAATCCACGACTCTTGCACAGCAGCAAGGCAATATGCATGAACCCTTTAGGCACTAGAACACCTCTAAATACCTTGCTGCAGGCCCCAGCAGTGCCCAGCTCAGTGACACAATCCATGTCTTGTGTGCAATTTCAGTGGTATCCTGCCTTGCTTTCTCCTGATAGCACTTTGCAAGTGGCCAAGGATTCCTACCAAAGGGATCCCAGGACACACAAGGATTTGACAGGCACCAGATGTATAAAGCATTTCCATGTCTGCTACATCAGCCTCTCTTGTAGGGGACACAGGGTCCCCCTGAATCACAGCCCTGCCAGTAACAGAGCACCAGATCTTCCTCAGGAGGGACTGAGCAGTGCTCAGTCACAAAGGCTAACAGAGGAATTCTGAGGTGTGAAGCAACATGAAAGAAAGGTGCTCTGACCTGCTACAAAGGAAGTTAAAAGAGATGCCAAGATTGCCCAGTGTGTAACAGGATTGTCAAGCTATAGGACAAAGCATGGTTTCTCCAACTGCTGCCACTTTCACAGCTGAGAGTCCAATACTTTATCCATATCCCAGCATAACCTAGGATATGACCAACATGATAAGCTTCCATAAAAAAGCATTTATGTCAATATAAAGAGAATCAGAAGATCCCTTTTCAAGCAGACTGTGTTTAACAGAGCAGAGGATGAGACAGAGCTGCTAGGGGAACTCACCTGTCTGTGTAAGCTCTCCCATTTCACACAGGGAATGACTAGGGAAGTGAGGCAGGCTGCTCAGAGAACCCTCCATTTGGGCTGCAGACCCTTTGGACATATGCTTAATGAAGGCTTCAAGCTGAGGATGAGAAGGTTTCCTAGACAGATAAAAAAACAAAATGTCAAAACTTCCAAAAGCAAATGGGAAAGCAGCTCGAGAAAGTCAAGTATTCCAAGTATGTCAGCTCAGAAATTTCATGATGTGAGGTTATTTCCCACTGACACAACACCTGCTCTTACTCAGGACTTCTGCAAGTATGGAAAAGAAATCTAACTACTTGCTATCTACCAAAAAATTATAGGGAAAGAGATGTCATGTTAAAATTATGATACCTTTAACTAAGTAATTTAGAACAATTTCTGGGGGTTGCTTTGAATTCAGTCAGTAATACTGTTATGAATCAAAATGAAAAAGAAAATATATTAAAAAAATCCTTTAAAAAATCTTGAAACCTCTCTCCAGTTTCTGAAGTACCAATGCTCTTTAACAGCACAGCCAAAGGCAGCAACAATCTAAAGGGGTTCAAATACAGTGCTTTAAGTAGATCATCTTGAAGGAATTCTCAGATTTTGTAATGCACAATGCTGACCAGAATGTCAGCTTTTATTTCTACTTCCTTCAGCCTCAAATCAAATAGCACATGTAGTCTCAATCATGTGGGACTGGAAAGCAGTACCCAGTGGCCCCATTAAAACTGGAATCATTGTTTGGGGTACTGCACTTTTATCCAGGAAGAAAGAGGCCAACACTGCTGGACTCAAGCAAGATACCCCTGCCATGGAAGGAATGAATGCAGCTGGAAGAGATATTCACAAAAATATCCAAGTTAACTCACTGAAACAGACTTCAAGTCAGTGAAAGAATGCTTAGATCCCCCACACCGCACTGAAAATCTCAAATACACCAGGGACTCAGCTCACTGTGGTACTGCTGTGCCAGAAGCTACAGGTACAAAAAAGCCCACAATGTAATCCAAAGGTGATCTGCCTTTAAAAAATAAATCTGTGGTCACATTCCTACAGCAGAGATGCATTACATGAGTGGGGACTTCTTTGTTAAATGTCAGCAGCTATCAAAGTTTACACAGTCACCTCTCCAATTTTGTGCAGAACTAAATCAGAAACTGCTCGGCAACCCAACTCTGCTCCAGATGGTTCTTGTTGTAACAGGATGTTCAGCTTGAATACAGTTAATATATTTTCATGTTGTTTAAAAAAAAAGATATAAAATAAATTCTGTCGGGGATCTCTTACAGAACTCCGGGATTTGTGTTTACTGCTCATATTTACATTTGTTAGAATGATGAACTATTTTTGATATAAAAACCTCAGATCTTAAGAAGAAACCCGAGTTGCACCAGAGGGAGCAATAGCACCACTAAAGCAGGAATGAGAGCTTGGAATTGCAGTTTACTGGGACAAAGACATCCATGGTTACTCAGAAGAGCCAACTGAGAAACTCTCACACGAGAGCACCTCTTGCAGAGCTCTGCTCACAGCCTGCATACACAGAAGGGCTCATAAGAATCAGTGTCTGTCAACAGAAAGGCAGCTTATATCATTTTATAAAACTTGAATTTTCCAGTATTTAATTTCTCTTCAGGGAAAAAAAAAACATCCTGGCAGGAAAATGTTACAATTATGCTACAACTGCCAGTAAGAAAAAAATTCAAAATGAGACAAAAAGCTTAATAAGATTAAAAATCAGAGTAATTTTTACATTTTTACTTCAAGTTAAAGGAAAACTATCCAATTTATGATATTCTAAATCCACTGTTTCTTCTGTATATTGTAATTTTAACAGGGCAACTGAAGATTAGTATTTGCAAAGCAGAGAAAGGAACAAAGCCTGGTTTATGTCTCTCAAGCAGTGGAGGCTTCCTGTTGTACAATCATACATTAGAAGCTTACTCCAGCTCCAGATGAAAATTTCCAACAGAACATTTTGTACATTGCACTATTTTCATAGCCCAGCAGTGAAATGTAAAAATGGAAAAATTAAGTTAAGAAAATTAAATTACACCCATTAGCAAATGGCTTTTTAAGCTTATTATAGAGGTCACAGGCTGAACCACCAATTTTCTAAATTTTAAACTTTATAAAATTCTACACGTGAATAGGCTGACAATCAAAATTTTCCTTAAACTCTGTTCACTTAATCAACAAATGTTCTGCAAACACATGTGAAAGAAAACTAAAAGAACTGCTTTAACCATTCTGCTTCTTTTGCTGCTTTGCTTACAGAAGTCTGAAAGAATTCTAATGGAATCAAAAGTGTGCTGATAAAACTGCCAGCAATCACTTGTGGAAAGAAAGAAAGGGAAGAAAAAAGAAAAGTATTTATCTGTACTTTGCAAAAGGATTTTTCAGAAAAAATGGCAGGCAAAATAAATTAACTTTCAAGATAAAATCAAAAAGGGAGGATAATTGATGATTTTATATTCCAGTGTATTAATAATATTAGACATGGAGATGCAAGTTACTTAACTTTGGATTCCACTGTATTTACAGTGAGCACAAG